>VYZW01027884.1:26531-83951 GCA_013401315.1 Balaeniceps rex | reverse complement strand
GAAGTAATTTGTTTGGTTTTTTTGTAATTTTTTTTTTTTTTTTTTTTAAAAAAAAAAAAAAACCTGGAAATTGCCAAAGTAGCAGCCCACCTGCCAGCAGTCCAGCCTTTGCCAAATAATTTGTGCTGGCATCCAAATTATCTGGAAAGTCCAATTCAAAAAACAGAGCTGCAGGCAGGAGGAGAGGAGCATTGAAGACATTTTGAAACTGTTTCACTGATAGGAGAAGATTTTTCTTTTTTTTTTTTTTCTCCCCTCAAAGGGATACAATTCTGTTTGATTTCTGCCTCCTAGAAATGCGTAGTAGTTTCCTGCACAGCGTATGCCTTGCAGCAGGGGTGCAAAGCAGTGATTTAAGGAATCTGAGCCAAAGGAGGCCTTGATGGAAGTCCTCCAAGGAAAAATCCATGTACTTGCAGGCACATGAAGAGTGGATTGGATGGTTTGGGAGGCAGCCCTCCTTCCTCTGGAGTCTGTCTGTCCCCCAGCTGTATGGGCAGCAGGTTTCCACATTGTGCCAAGCTTAGGTTTATTGAGATCGTGCAGCTTAGAGTTCTATTAATTAACGAGAGAGCAGATTGAATTCTAGATGAATCGAGCATTTTTGCCAGACAGACGAGCTAAGAAATTGGCGTAATGAGAACATGGATGTAGAGAGATAAGTAAGAAATGACGTGGGAGGTGGTAGCTGTAGCATCAGCCAGCCAGCGCGTGCCACAGAAGCTGGGTTCTTCTGAAAAGCAGGAGATCCCAGGAGGCCGAGGACTGGAAAGCTTTGGCTTCAGTGGTGAAGAGAGTTCAGTCCTGCATTATCTTTAAATGTCAGCAATTGTGTTCTGGTGGTGCAATGAGTCCAAAACGTTTTTTAGAGGAGATGTCTTCTAGCAAATCCTAGACAGTCGGTGCCTTGTAGTAAGCAACACGGCTGACATCTTGTGTTTTGTTGTTCATCCCTTTACATCAAAGCAGTAGCTCAGGGAACATTTCCCACCTATAAAAGAGAGAGGATAATGGCAACCAAGAAAGGTGAAGTTGTGAATTTGCATCAAGGTCTTCTAAACTGAATGGTGCCCTGGCTTTCAGGTGAAACGTCTCCCCTGAGCAGGTTCTTGTGACCATGTGATTCGGTACTAGTAGTCTGCAGGCTACTGACCGCGTTTCAAACATCTTCTGTTCCTGTTTACTTTGGACAGAGCCAGAGGCCTTCTGCAGCTAGCAAGACCTAGTCTTTGGTACATGAAGTAAATCAATAAACGTTGAAGGCTCGTGCTGTAGCAAACCTTCTTTGGCACGTGAACAAAGTCTTACACACCAGCTTGTAGTAGCTTGGCAGAGTATACAATCTTGTGCAGTTGGGCTTAGCAAAACATTGTATTTGGACTCAGCAAAGTATTTAAGAATGCGCTTAACTTCATCGCGATGTAGCAAATCGTGTAAGAACCTTAATGCTTTGTTCAGCCGTGGGCCGTAGTGCAGGAATTTAAGTCATTTTCACGATCAGAGATCATGTTGTTTCCTACCAAAAGAAGAAAAATACCAACAGCAACTTCTGTTAATTCACAATTATTCAGTCGCTACAGTAAATACAGCCATTTCAAAAGACTTATTGCAAGAATACTGTAGTTAATAAAAACATACTTTAAATATGGTGAGCAAGTAAGATATATTCTAAAGGGACGTTTACTTCTGCAAGAATAGTGGGGTTTGGCTTGCAGTGATTACCGTGTTCTTTCTCACTGCATTGCTGGCTAACACAGTTATTGTTATATGAAAGCAGAGTTGTCTAAAAGGAGATATATTATTGCATGTTGACTTTGGCAAACAAAGTTGTTTTTAATGATTTCTTTTGTTTGCGTGAATTTATGGGGTGCACTTTATCAACGTTTCCAGCCGCACTCTGTATCTGGTGGTTTTCTTTCGGTGTGTTTCGTTTGTATGCCAGCATTGCTTACAAATAATACATCTCGTGCCTTACTACTCATTATAGGATCGTTTTTAAGATTTGGCATTTTCATTACTTTTTTTGCGTGTGGTCTTTTCTTTTCCGTTTGGCATAACTATGTGCTCATGATTATTACCTGCATAAGTCAGCTAAGCATTTCTTTGCATGAACGTTAATCTTTCTCAATTCTTCACCCACTAAGTGTGAAGTTAATAGTATTGCGAACTGGTTTCTGTGAGGCTGCATGCTGAAGAACATTTCACATTACCAGGGTAATTGAAACTGTAGCTAATGTATTGGTCAGAGTTGGTAAGCTTTCTAAAGGCTTCTTGCAGTGATCTTATAGAGAGGTCCTGTGGCAATTATCTCAAAGAATAGACCATGTATGTAGCGAGCTATTCAGACTAGGAATTCAATGCTTTGCATGCCATTTGGGGTACTGATTCCATCACTCTGCCTCTTTTGGATGTTGGAAGGACTACTGGTGGAGTAAAGTCTTACTCGAAATAAAAGGCAGTGTAATTTTGTTTTGTCTTGTTATGGATAGTTCTTATGATTCAGTGCATGGGTCGTGCATGCATCCTGTGGACGTACTTTGGTTTTCATCTTTTTGCAACTAGAGTATTTTTTTTAAAGTTTGTTAAATGTAAAAGTTTTCAATGAAACAGAGTACTGAAAACCCTTACATTCGAACTAATTATTTTTACCCACCTGTTTTTAAATTTAAGAGATAAGTTTGCTGCTGCATTACTAAGGATGAATTTGGCTTTCTGTATAACATCTGTGTTCTCTCTGTCTGTCTCTTTTAGCTGTCTATATAAGCCAGTTGTCTGAAATTTTACATGGCTTTCAGTTTTTCCCCTTGGGGAAGCTGGGAAAAATGAGGAAGAGGTACAATCTGTCCCTCTTAAAGTTAGCGGCAAAACTCTTGTTGTTGTAATAGCGCAATATCGTTCTAACCTCTGCACTGATTCTTGTAGAAGATACGGCAAATTGGTTGACATAGGGATTGCAAATTGTTTTGATAGATTTTTATAAACTAAATCCTCATTCATTACATGAGCCTGAACCACCGGAGGCAGCGGTGTGGAAAAAAATTGGATGTTGTCCTCAACTTTTCTTTAAGAACAAACCTTAAACCAAGAAAAGCTGCGGAATGAAGTTGATGCCTGTTCAACTGTTCCACTGTGGGCTTTTACACCAGACCTCTGCCACGCAAGCGACCAGAGTAACCCACGGGCTGGTGGGTAGGGAGGGGATGGGAGGGGAGTCTCGGACATGGAGGCAGGGAAACGTGGGCAGAAACACTATAAAATGAACTTGGATGGTTCCCTGCCAAAATTGTTTTTTGTTTTGTTCTCAAATTTAGTTTTGGGTTTCTCTAAGCTCTGTCCATTGAAGTTTTTAAAGCGAGATGCAGCATGTTTCCAGAAATGTCTTCTGGTAAGCTACAATCACCAAGTACATAATACATATTACTTGAAAAAGTACTATGGATGTGTTGCAGTATGGTCAGAATACATTATTATAGTCGTTATTTCTGGGTTTGGACTGCTGTAAACTTTATAAAAGTAATTTGCCTTGAGGTCATGGAAAAAGGAAGAAATTCAAATGTGTGGTTACTTTAGCAACTATGGTTTTCCCCATGAAACTCCATAGTTTAGTTTATGCTGTGGATGCTATACGGATCAGCACCCAAAGTATCTCAGTGCTTCCTTTTGACATCCCATGTGCATACTGAACCAAGGCGTGATGGAGCAGGCTCCGGGGAGCTTTGCACAGAGGAACCTCGAGGATTGCAGAGGTGCCCGGTCCTGTTTTGTCAGAGGAGCATACAGAATCACTGCAGCAATCGTCATACTAATCCAGCTCTTCAGCGTGGTAGCATGTTTTGCTTAACTTCATAAACCAAAGAATAATAATAATGTCAGGCATGTGCAGCCGTTTCTCAGTGAGCAAAAAAGAAAATAAATTCGTCCCCTGGGTGTTGCCAGGAGGAAAGAGACTCAGCATTATCAGTGCGTGGGCAGAGCCACATGGTGTCACGTGAGGATGTGAAGGTTTTCCATTCTCTCTGCAGCCTTTCTCCATAGTCTGAATCAAAAAAGGAGACAGTAGCGATAGGAACAGGCATTGGTAACAGTACGGACTCCAGAATACTACATTTTGAGTAAGGACCAAACGATTGTAAGTCTGACAACTTCTGCCCCATAGAAAGAAATCAATATTTTCAATCAACCAACGATAGCCCCAGTTATCCCCTTAAACTTTCTCCGAGCCACAAAGAGCTAGCACCTAACAAGGTCAGAGCTCTCCCAGTGCCTCTAGAAGCATACTGAACACGACTTTGTCGTGACCATGACAAATTTAGTCCTAATCCCGTTAACCTTCTCCACAGTCTGGATGGATGGCTGGAAGACAAATAGTCCCAGTCATTAGGCTGACCCTGAATAGAGGATTTTGATGAACTTTTATGTGCGTTATAGTAAGAGTAATGAAAGATTTATTTGTCATCGCTGCAGTTCCCCGTTGGACCTCCAAATACTCGTTTTCATGATATCCCCTCCCCCTTTATAAAGATCTGCTTTCAAGAAGTCCATTCGGAGGTGTTCGGAAAATATGAGCAACAAGTAGTTGTTAACTGATTTTCTTGATGGTGGATGCACATATCAGTTTTGGCACTGTAGATGTTGTATCTTTTCTCTGTCGGTTCCTACAAAACAGAAGTTTGTCCTTACGTTAGGCTTAGCGAAGTTCCTTGGACATGTAATTTCCAAATTTCATTGAGATGACACCTCGGATCTGGGCTTGGGATGGGAAAACTGAGATTTGGAGCTGTTTTCCCAGTTCTGGTGAAATACAGTCTTTCACTTTATTGCAGTAGCTTGTCCCGTCAAGGTCAAGAAAGCTTACTGCTTGCTGCTTTTTAGCATATCAACTTGCAGCAGAGCTGAAAGGTAATCTTACAGCTCAATGGGGATTTTTACAAGATATTTACAGTATTTTAAGGCAGTTACCAGGAAGAAGTATATGTTTAAAAGAGAAGGGTGTTCAGGGACAAAAATTGGAAAAGGTAAAAAGGCTCTGTGCTCCTTAACTAGATGCTATTTAATTTTCTTTAACTAGTTGTCTTCATCAAATTCAATATGAATTTTTTTTTGGAGGCAGGAGGTAAGAATACTCGGAGAGACGACAGTATTGGTAGGGTAACATGAAGTTTAAGACTTCAAAGTCCAGAATTTCCATCCATTTTTTGCTATTCTTTTCAGCTTCTGTTCAGCATCAATTTTTCTTCATTCTCGCAGGCATCCTTTTGAAGAGCTAATTTTATTCCTAGATGTAGCAAAAAAAGCAACCAGGATTGTATCTGCTGGCAGATCTTGCATTAATAAGGGCGTTTGCTGCTGCAGAACGTTACTGGTGCAGTCAGACACCCCAGAAGCCGCAGCCAGGCACATGTTCCACTGTACACTAAAAAAAAAAAAAAAAAAAAAAAAAAAAAAAACACAAAAAAACCACAAAAAAAAACACAAAACTCGGAGCAATTACCCAGCAAGAGCTTTACAGGTTGTGCACCAGTTCTTGCTTTCTGCAGTTAATAAGTATGCTAACCAAAGAACAAATCCAGGATCCACTGTGGGTATTAATGAATATGTTGTCTCCTAAGATGAATTAGGGTGGCAGTCTAAAAAGATCCCAGCAGAATACTGTAAGTTAAAGTCAATACAAAAAGAACAGGTACTTGTGGTATGCACACGCTTGTCTTTCTCCTGTAAACTTCCCAGCCTGAGCAAACTGTACATTTTAATGATTTGTACTACATTTTACCTTGTATTTAACTTTTTATTCTATTATTAACCAAAACATTGCTGATATTTAAAGAAAACCTAATAGCTGATTGTATCCTTACTTGATAAGATCTTCGTTGTAAAATTATATATCTTTCAAATCTCCACTGTTGTTAAACATATACCTAATGTGAAAAATGTGCTATATTAGAAGCATGGTTTTATATACACACATATACATATATTAAAAAACCCAATATCTATCATTGTTAATAATATATAACTGTTATTTTATATAGAAATGTATATGATATCATTAATAATGGACAGTGGTATACTGGTAAATTAAGTCAGAGCAAGATTTACTATAACTTTTCTTGCTAACGTGATATGTAACATTTATATAAAATAACAATCATATTATTAGTAATGATAAATAATCAGCAACTGTAGTATAAAATAACAATTATATTATTAACAATGATATATAATTGTTGTTATACATATAGGAACACTTCAAAAGAAAAGAATAGAAGTTTATTTTTGCAGGATGAAGGCTGGAAAAGGCAAATGTTTGATGTTTTTGCTGAGTTATTTTGAAAGTATCTGGTTACAGGTGAGTCTTTGTGACCACTAATAATCTTGGATTACTCAGTCTTTTTGTAATTGTTGTCCTTCTCCATGTTACTTTTTTGCATTTGTTAAACATGCTTCTGACTTATACTTGAAAACTTTTTTAATCTTTTTAGCTTTTTAAAGGTGATCCTTTATTTTCTGCTTCTTACTTAACTTACTTCTTAACTACCTGCTGGAAGAGCACAGAGAATATGGAGTTAGATTCTCCACTACACAGGCTGTGTTGTATTCTCCCCCTTACTTTTAAGGGACTTCAGCTGACTTTAATTAAAATAATAGAGATGGTTAAGGTCTTCTGCAGAGACACCCCTCTTCCCCCAAGTCCAAGAAGCTTGCTTTTTCACTAAAAGAAAGGTGGGATATTTTGGAAAAGGAACAATGGAAGCCTTAGTCGTCATCTCTTACCCATTAGAGGTATAAGGGATTGTTTGATGTGTTTTCAATAGGCAGAGATTGAGAATGGAAAGGCTGATATGCTGGCAGGTTAGTCAAAGATGCCCTAATACTACAGAACAGAACAGGTTTGTTATTCCCAGTTAAAATCTCAGATACGATACTTCCAGCAAAGGGAAAGACCAGTCTACAGCAATCTGTTGCAGCTAAAGACATGTGGGATCTTGACAGCCAACGTCACAATCGCTCAGAAAGTTAACCTGGTAACTATAAATTCCTTCCAAAAGATGCCCAGTCTCTCTGTGGATCAGCTGGGGAAATAGGATCTCTTTTTTGAGGTTCCCTTTTCAAACCGTTGAGGCAAATCCCAGGCTCTAAACTGCAATTGTGTACATTTTTAAGCCTTTGCTGGGCTCCTGTCCTGGTACTTCTTTTGATATCTTTTTAGCTGCCTATTTTCTAGCTTTACAGTTAACTATGGGTTGCGGCAAGCAAACCACAATAACAGCTCTCTCGCTTGTTAGTCATGTCCATCCCGCACCCTTTGCAGACAAAAGGAACGTACACGTCACTTCCCCATTTTGTATAATGAGGTTTTTCTGTCAGTGTATTCACCACCAGACACCCCTCTGGCTGGCACAGCTGCAATCTGTGCGGGCTGGCACACGAGGGCTTTGTCATAAGATCTCTGGTGTGTGGGTCTCGCTTCCAGGAAAATGACGTATGGGGTCTTTTTTCCCTCCCTGTAATTAAATCAGCCCGTGATGATGATTGCATTACTGGCCTGAATGAAGAAAATCCATCTTCTAGCAGGTTGGTAAGGTAGAAGGAATGACTTCTGTTGTCCTAGGTATGAACCAGAAAAAAAACCTTTATGAATTTTTGGCAGCAGTATAGTGGCAAACTAAGTCAGAGCGAGCTTTGGCATAACCATTTTCTTGCTAGCATCCAAATGGTGATGACACAGTTGGTAGAAGAAAGGTAACTCATGTAACCATCTTTAGAGAAGGGACAACTTAGATTAAACTATCTAAAAATAGCTCCAAGAAGTAACCTACAAAAATAGGTTAATTAAATAGTGAATGGGCATTGGGAGAACAGACAGGGACTAATGTGATCATTAAGTTGACTCTCTGCTAAATTTATTCAGTAGCAGAATCCATTTTTTTTCCCCAAGGTTAAATAAAATGATAATTCAGGAGTTCGGAGAGTTGTAGGTCAGCTGACATGAATCCCTGTCCCCCTCCACTCCCCAGCACAAAGTCTTTTGGGATGGTAACTGCATATATGTAGGTTTGTTTTTTTTTTTAATAATAGTGCTTTGCACAATTACAACTGTAGGGATTTCTGATCACTATTGTAATTTTAAAAACGGATATGTCTGTTATATAGTAAGTTATGTCATACAACGATCAGATGACAAAGATGGGTCTGGTGAAGCCCGCTGTGTCTGTAACTCAAAACAGTGGGAAAATACTTTGGGAGGAATGTCAACAGTTTTGAGTGATTCCCATTTTACCCTATTCATTGTATAGTTTTCCTGTGGTATTTTGCTTTTTTTAATAGTTGAAGCTGGAGGATGTCGATGGATATGAAGCCTGTAAACTTCAGCTGCGGATACAAGATCAGTGATTTTTATGCCTGTCATTATGTTTGAACCCATGAATAGCAGATCAGATGGGGGAAGTGCGGTACCGTCAAGCCTAGACAGCCCAACCTGGCTGAGCTCAAAGGAAAGAGAACAGCAGGAGATAAATAATCGTTTCGCCAATTTTTTTCTCAGCTCATTTTTATTGGCATCTTCTGTGACCCCTCAGCAGCACATCAGCTTTGGCGCTGCCGTATCAACTAGCTGTGGTGCACCTACCCTGCAAGGGAAATGCTTGTCGATGGCACGTTTATGTATTGTTCCCGTATCTAAAGGTGAGGAACGCATCTGTTGTAAGAAAGCTCTCTTACTGGTCTGCCAACTGGCCACAACTCCTGCAAGGAGGAGTAAAAGGAGTAACTGGAGTGTGGTGACTGATGATACTCAGCGTTGTAGTTCAGGACCCAGCAAAGCCTGGGAGAATTGCTTAGTGCCTCCCAGGGGTAGAAGGGGAAAGCTTTATAGCGTGGGGCTTCATAACCAGAGAGGCAGAAGAGATGCTGCAGGTGAGCTTAATCCTGCAGAGATGATGTTCTCCCAAAACCTTGTTTTTCCTTTACTTAATATTGTTAAAAAGGGAGAAATGCTTTTTGCAAATGCAGGTGGTGACTGTACTGGTGGTAGACTTGGATGTGCTCGGTGAGGAGAGCTGGAGAGAAACTTGTGGGTGTGACCGAAAGTGGAAATAGGCAGATGGGAATTTTGGCCGTAGGGTTTACCAGAGTGGCATCGGGGTTGTGTGGAGAACTTCTAATAGTCATGTCTCTGGCAGAAGGCATCATGCTCCATTGCTGCGTCACCTTTTAGTCCTTGGCCTGTGACTCTGGCTGTTTCTTTAGGACAGAGCCCCTATCTGCTGTGGGGTAAGAGCTAATCCCCTGCTCAACCTTCCAGCCTTGGCTGACTCTTTGCAGGCATGGGGACTGCTGAGATGACAAGTTGCCTCCAGCTGTTTGTTTCTGCTTTGTTAGGGAAATGGGATTTTAGTGTGTGAGTTTTTTTGTAAGCTAACAAGATTATGTTAATGATGTACCTGACTCATTGTGGTGGGTTGACCCTGGCTGGATGCCAAGTGCCCACCAAAGCTGCTCTATCGCTCCCCTTCTCAACTGGACAGGGGAGAGAAAATAGAATGAAAAGCTCATGGGTCAAGATAAGAACAGGGAGAGATCATTCACTGATTACCGTCATGGGCAAAACAGACTCGACTTAGGGTAATCAGTTTAATTTATTACCAATCAAATCAGAGTAGGGTAATAAGAAATAAATAAAACCAAATCTTAAAACACCTTCCCCCCACCCCTCCCTTCTTCCCGGGCTCAACTTCACTCCTGATTTTCTCTACCTCCTCCCCCCAAGTGGCACAGGGGGACGGGGAATGGGGGTTGCAGTCAGTTCATCACACATTGTCTCTGCTGCTCCTTCCTCCTCAAGGGGAGGACTCCTCACACTCTTCCCCTGCTCCAGCATGGGGTCCCTCCCACGGGAGACAGTCCTCCATGAACTTCTCCAGTGTGAGTCCTTCCCATGGGCTGCAGTTCTTCATGAACTGCTCCAGCATGGGTTCCTCCCACAGGGTGCAGTCCTTCAGGAACAGACTGCTCCAGCGTGGGCTCCTCTCTCCATGGGTCCACAGGTCCTGCCAGGAGCCTGCTCCAGCACGGGCTTCCCACAGGGTCACAGCCTCCTTCAGGCGCATCCACCTGCTCTGGCTTTGGGTCCTCCACAGGCTGCAGGTGGATATCTGCTCCACCGTGGACCTCCACGAGCTGCAGGGGGACAGCCTGCCTCACCATGGTCTTCACCACGGGCTGCAGGGGAATCTCTGCTCTGGTGCCTGGAGCACCTCCTTCCCCTCCTTCTTCACTGACCTTGGTGTCTGCAGGGCTGTTCCTCTCATGTATCCAGCTGCAGTTTGTGCCCCAGTTGTTTTTTTCCCCCCTTCTTAAACATGTTATCCCAGAGGTGCTACCACTGTCACTGATGGGCTCAGCCTTGGCCAGCGGTGGGTCCATCTTGGAGCTGGCTGGCATTGGTTCTATCAGACATAGGGGAAGCTTCTAGCAGCTTCTCACAGAAGCCACCCCTGTAGCCCCCCCGCTACCAAAACCTTGCCACACAAACCCAATACATTCACGTTGCTGATTTATTACATCATGAAAATGACTGTACGAAGCCCCAGCCCAAGGGCTCTCTGAAAAAGCTGCTCGTCTTGATACTTTCAAAATACATAAGCTCAGAAAACTCTCCCAGGCCAAGCACACGAGCCTATTTCTGCGCTCCGTGAAGTTCGATTAGCAGAGTACAGCTAGTGTGGGAAACTTCCAAAAGGATATTAGTGGTCTTTTCCAGAAAGAAACAGTGAAGGAGAAAATTTACAAGCATTTGTTTTGATAAAGCATATTCCAGCTGTGGTAATTAGATCCCAGTAGGATTAGTTCTGGGGTGTTTTTATTTGTCTCCAACCAAAAGTTGATATACAGTAAGATGTCATCGCTTCGAGGATGCAAATAGAAATGGAATATGTAATAAAGATCAGGGTAGCAAAACCAAAAGCAATTTAATTTTGCACTTGGGAGTGTACCAAAATGCAAATTAATCCTAAAGTTTCTTGCCTCTGTATTCTGCTAACAGGTGGGAAGATTTTTTCTTTTTCTTTTTCTTTTTGTAAATAGCTGAATGCTTTCTTTAATGCTTTGTAACCAGACATAGTCTGACCAAAAGCATTTCTCATTGTGAGGGCTGCTTGTATTACGCTGTTCAGTATAGGAGGCAGATAATGTAGCTAACATTAAGGAGCAGCTGATAGACATTAAGTTTGACTATCAAAGAAACAGGAAAGTTGTAGAGCTTCACAGAGACTGTGGAAGACGTATCTGGTTTACTGGTGTTTGAAATCATCAGAAATACCCCAATTCCAGCCCGTGTTGTACAAGCTGCTGCTTGACAAGCAATGGGAACTGGGCATCTGGAAGTGGAACTTCACCCCAGTAGAGAAGCAAATCCTTCAGGAGGTAACACGGGTGAAGCACGTGTGTGTATGGAGCTGAAATTCTTGTTAAATTGTTAGAGAAAAACTCTTGCTTTTAGAAGTTCAGCAGTGACTTATTTCTTGTGCTTTTTTGTTTCTCAGCTATTTGTGTCTCATGAATTGACTTTTGCTCTGGAAATCATATTCTTTTGAAACTAGTTTTGAAGTAAACATTTCAGAATTGTAAAGAAATAATTTCTTTGAACAGCAGAACATGGGAAAGCTGGCTGGTTTTAGGAGGCAGCTGTATAAGGTACGCTGAGTGAGCAGAGCTGAGAGCCTGAGCAGCGTTGCTGTTGTTTGAAGGCTGCCTGCAGCCCGAGCATCTCAGGCTGTGTGATACAACCAGGTTTCGTGAGCCAGGTAGCGTTGGGTCAGGGCTCAGACTCTGAGTCTGGAAACAAAACCTGGGGCTCGGCAAGAAGCGTGTTTCCTCTGCGTTGCCGCTGTCAGTACACGAGCACAGATTTCATTTCGTCGCTCGTGGGAGCAGAGGAGTTGGCTGGACCAGTGATGGAGCAGTCGTGTGATACGCTGCAGAGTTGCCTTCTAGGTCAGCCAAACTGAGGGGCAGGTGTGTGCCCTTTCCAAAATTTGTTCTTCTGATCTACCTCTAAAAGGCTGGATGTAAGGGGAGCTCATCAGTGATCAGAAGAAATGCACAGATTTCTCCCCAGCTGTAACAAATCTCTAGTTTAAAAAAAAAAAAACAAAACAAAACAAAAAAAAAACACCCCAAACCAACTGATACTGATTTTTTTGGGTTTTTTGTGGGTTTTAGGTGGTTTTTTTTTTGTTGTGTGTTTTGTTTTTTGTTTTTTGGGTTTTTTTTTTGTTTTGGTTTTTGTTTTTTTTTTAAACATGTGAATATCCCCCCACAAGAAAATCAAGTTTGTCCCTATTTCAGTTGTGGTTTGATGATACAGTAAATCTGTTTGGGGGCTCTCGCTGCTGCAGTAAGGCTGCCACAGCCATGTGGTGAACGTCGCTGTTCCGGCATGAAATCATTACGCTGGCTCAATTTTGAAAACCTTCTCATATTAGGTGTTACCTCTCCGCACCTCACTAATTTTATGCTGGATTAGGGTCTGTCTGCTATAGTAGAGCCAGCTTAAAGCCAACATAAACTTTGTATATGGCATTCTGGCTACTTCAGCTGCAATGCAGCCATGAGTCCATCTGAATCCTGGTCCAGTTTATACCGCTGATGGATCCAGACATTCACAAAGCCTTTCTAGCGCGTGTTGTGCGGTCGCATGCATGGTTTGGAGAGTCAGGAAGGCCCAGGAAGCTGAGGCAGATGCTTCAGAAGACGCTTAAAATTGACCTAGTTCATGCTGATGACTCAGGGCTCAGCAGAAAGAAATGCAGTAATCATTAAATTGTAAAAAAATATATGCACGGAAGAGTAAATTAATGAAGAACTGTATGAACGATCTTAATTCTAGAGTTTGTGATTTTTGAATGTCTGCGTTGGCAGCCTTAAAGATTTTTAAACCTATCTTTATATGCAGAGCTTTATTACATGAGTTCCCCGGAACTAAATGGCCTAATTGGTAGCTCAGAGAGCTTATCTTTCTAAAAATGTACATGAGATAGAGATGGCTGAATAAAAATTGTTTTGTGTGCTGAAGGAAATGCTTTGCAAGCTTCAAATACACTTCTCCGACACTTGTTTCCCTCTCTATCTTTAATGTCACGGCATGCTCTATAGCAAAGCTTGTTTATATGCAAATAGTTCCTTGATGGAGAAATCGGCTTAGTCAAGAATACGCAGCGGCCTTCCCGGGGCTTGCAGGTTTTACAAGGCCAATAAAATCTCTTACCATGATACGCTGCAGATAAGTTCGTTTGAGTGGCATATTTGTAATATTTAAATCCTTGGAAATGTTGACTCTTCCCCCCCTCCTTTCAATAAGGGACTACTTGAGACTGTAGCTCACTGGGAAAATTGCTCCTAGATTAGGGTCGGTTTTTCTGTAGGGTATCCAAATGTGCAACAAGTTTGCTGTTTATTGTCCCACTGTGTTTTAACAGACTGTTAGCTGGCTGTCCTTAAATTTTGGTTGAATATGGAACAATGCCTGCGTGAAGCTGATTTTCACATAGTATCTATAATCCACTTTTAACTTTGTTTCTTCCTCAATTATTGTCTGTCGGGAAAGAAATTAATATACTGGCGAGACTGAAAATCATATTTTCTGCGGCTAAACTACGGCCACGTATTGAACGTATGTGCCGTGAACATGGTATCGACACAAAGGCAGCTAAAGTAAAATGTTTCAGTGGTATCAGAAACTGAATACAGCGTGTAGGTGCAGCCATGGGCAGTCCCACCTGTGACAGGATTGACTTTGTCCCCACAACAGGAGCTATTACGGAGGAAAACGTGCACTCCCCTATTATTTTTATTTGAGTAGATTGCTATCGCTACTACGTGTAAAGGCCAATATTGCAAAACTTGAGCGCTTAAGGCTTCAACACAGCAGCGTCCATGTCAGGAGAAGCGAGTACTGGGAATGCCGCCATTCTGCGTCCCCAGGCATTGCGGTGCTGATCCTGCAGCCTTTTCCATTTTGGCAAACGTCTGGGGTCCCTCTCCGAGTGCCGTATTGCCTTCCAGCACCAGACTCTGAGCACAGTCTGTGTAAAATATACTGCCAATAGCAGGTCCCTATCGCATATGGATCCTTTCCCTTCCTGGCTTGTGCAGTAAGAGGTTGTTGCGGCTTTTTTTGTTTTGTTTTTTTAAGGCAAAGAGTTGCCTTATTCTAGTTAATGATGACAAAACTTGATCAGTTTATGTTGTGTTTCTCACAGTAATTCATAGCCTGGGCTCGGGATTTAGACCGTTATGTATGGCTTTCATGGCAAAGGGTGGCATCTAGGTTGTGGTGAAAAGTATTGTCTGTCAGCTTTTCTGTGGAGTAAAATTTATTTACTAGTTGCCTTTTGCATTTAAGTAATTAGAAACAGAGCAGGTAAATGTTGTCCTTTTTTTGGCTTAAAATACAAAAGAATGGACCTTCCTGCCCTTTAAGAAGTGAGGTAAATTATTTTGCAGTAGAAAAACATGGAAGTTGTGCTATAACTTGAATTCTTCATTGGCAGTAAAATTTCTTCCATTGCTAAAGTAGATTTGGAAATTAGAGAAGAGATTGAGGAAGAAAAAAAAGAATTCAGTTTTGTATCCAGCCGTCTACTACATCTGTGCTAAAGTACATCGTCTGTCTTTTTGGGGGTAGTTATTTCACGACGGTAAGGGGAAAATAGTGAAACGATTGGTTTTGGCTATTGCTTTTCAGATGTAATTCACTTCTTGAGAATTAACTTAAAATGATCAGGAGAAGCTATTAATTACATTAGTAAGATCTTGTGATATTTCTTCATGGAAATTGGTAACACAGCAAACACTCGCCTGTCTTTGGAGGTGCTTTATAACTGCACAGGAGAGTTTGCAACGCCGGGTAAATTTGACCAGCTGTCATGTTTGGAAAGCTGCGGGGAGCGTTGGGCCAGTCCGTGGGCCCTGCTGGCTTGGCTTTGAAGGTAATGGTTAAAAGAAACAACAAAAAAGCCCACAGAGCTCTTCCCATCAACTTCAAGAGAGCAAAGACTACCTTTGCAAACCGATCCGTAAGCATTTAGGCACGAGCAGCCTTTGAGGCTCGTTCTTTGTATAACCAACATGTGGAGAAAAGCATAGCAAACACTCTAGGAAGTTCAAACTGTTCTGGAGTAACCACGATCATAAGGAATTTCGGCAACTTCAGTTGCATAATGCAATAGTTCAGCTGGATTTATGTATCACCAGGAGTGAGATGGTCAAAACATAACTTGGCAAGGGTACGGCTGGTGCACATTCAGTGCGATTTGCAAGTTCTTAAGAGTATAAAATACTCTGTGTTGCAGAATTTCACAATAATTAGTGGTGTTTTGAGAGTATAAACATTTACGATAGTTAAAAAGGAAATGTGATGTAGCTCATAGTGAAGTTTGTACAAGGAAACGAGTAAAACTCGAAACAAGTCATCTTTTCCCTTACACGCTTCTAATTATATTGCTTTCTGGGAATTTCCTAAAGAGCCTTGAGTTGGGGATGGACCCTTCCACTCTCCTCCTCTTATTTATCCGCACAGCTACATGCAGTGAGGTAAATTATTTTGAAGGAGGGACGTGCTAGTATTTTATGAAATAGGTTCGCTACTTGTTTGTTCTTGTAGTTTTTGCGTTAAAATAGAATACGGATAGATTTATGGTTTCTGGTGTCTGCGATTGCAGCCAAATGCTCTCCGAATCTCTTTGATCTGACAAGTGTTCTTAGAGTAAGACTCGTATCCTCGTCGGCTTTCCCCTTCTACCCTTCATCATCCCCTGATTTTCTTTAATTGGGCATAATATTACAATTCCCAGACAAGGCACAATCCGTTACAGGTGTCCTGCAACCAACCCTTTGCTATCCTGAACGGTGGCACAGCCACATCCCAGAAACTCTCGGGGCTTGGGACCCCATGAAGGAGTATTGCAGCTGCAGGGATGTGGGCATAGGAGACATGACTAGAATTTGCCAGATGACATATGGATTTTCTCTGAGTCGCATTATGGAGTTGGCCACTTTCTGTTCCATACCATAATGCTAGACTTACGGCTATACTTGTTCTACTACAGTAAAACATATTAGTGTTGATGTTAATTATGGGTGAAGTGGCAGCCAAAATCCTGAGTTATATTAAAGTGGGTTTAGCTTAATCTGTATATTTTAATGTTCTGGTTTTTAGACCATAAAGAATTTATGGGTTGTCTTTACTGACCCCAGCAGTTGAAGAGACCAAATCAGTCACAGCTGATGGTTTTTTAATGCTGGCATATTTAAGAGTGCTGCTTAAAGACCAGGAGCCCACTGAAGAGGTAGTGTTAGCTGTCATGATTTGAAGTAGGCTCAGCGTAACGCCAGGTTACGTTTTGTCAAGTTTTTTAGACACTGATGTAAAAGGAAGAGGTTTTAAGGAACAATTTGAAGGAGAGAAATGACAGCTTTGTGCCTCACTTGTGGTACTTTGTTGGTAGTCAGCCAAATTACCCCAAACGCACTCCATGTACAGCTTAAAACACAGTATTTTGATATAGCATTAATCAATGTGCCGCTATTTTTCTGAGCGGTGCTTACTGTTATAACATTTATAAAATCTTTTCTTCTGAAGAAGAAAAGCCAAAGACCTTTACCAGTGCTCTCCATCCTGCGTCCACGGGATCGAGCGAGCTGCAGCCAGCGTTGCTGTCACAGCGGTGCGGGTGCCAGGGAAGGCAATGGCTGATGTTGCTTGGGGTGTATGGGCTAACAAAGGTCAGGGACCACTGCTCAATAACATGTAGCGTTCAAGCTATTTCTCTCATTTTTTATTAGAACAGGTCAAAACTTGACTGAAATGTTATGTGTATTGGCCTCCCTCTTTTCTGTTCGCTTCCACGTGTGCTTAGTATTGCTGTATTTGCCCAGCTCTACCTATCTGTCCTGGGCAGCGTGTGCCCCCCTTCACCAAGCTTAAGGGGTGGAAGTCTTGACTGTCTTGCCCGGCAGCCCCAGAGATAGGCTCCTGCGTTATTTCTGGTACCAACTAGACTAGAAAGGCTTGTGCTGCAATGACAGCCTCTTTTCATTGCCAGGTATTGTTGAGAAAATAAGCAGCATTTTTTATTGATAATAGACACAAAAAAAGAATTCACGAGATGGAGAAGTTGATAGGCTTTGGAAGTTAGGGATTAAAAATCAATTGGCAGATGAGAAATGAATACAAAGAATAAAAAAGCCATTCTCTTGGTGAAAGAGGTTAACAGTAGTATTAGGGGGAGCAGTGTCAGGACCAGTTTTGCACTGTATCTTTAACAGTGTTTCCAGCAGTGCAGCAAAGAGGGCTGTAATTTGCTGATGACTCAGGATGACTGACTTTATATATAAACTTCAAAGGCTTTAGATAAAAATTGCAGAAGCCACAATGGAATCATGAAAACGACTAAACCACGGATGGGTTCTTAATTAGTTGTAACTCTTTGGGGAAAAATTTTCTGAAAGTGATTTTGACTTCTTGAAAACAGTGCTAGCTGGAAAGGCAAATAAAATGCTCAGCTCAAGATGTGGCTAGGGATGATTTTTTGGGGGGTGGAGTGTATAATGTGAATGCTGCTATTGGGTGGAACACCGAGTTACCAAAAAAAAAAGATATAGCAGAAGTAGTAAAGATCTGTTAAATATTTAAAATATTATGACAATTGGTGTATTAAATACATCCGTGAAAGGTGAGTATAGAACATGCCTATTCCTTGTGTTTATTTTGTCATAAAGCAAGAGGGCACTAATAATGTAAGATGATGTCGTATTTTACTTTTCTGATTTGGAGAGCTGTTCACTGTGCAGGGATTAAGTCCTTCCTAAACCCTCCTACAGCAGCACATTGGGAAGAAGCAATGAAGACCAGAGAGAGAATCTTCACAGGGGAAGTGAGAAGGCTTCCTTGTGGCTGGAGGCAAATCCAGCAAGGATAAGGAGGGTCCGTAGTCCCTTTTATGATTAGCGTTGACTGGTGTGATACACGTTCCTTGTTCATGCTACGGGGAGGCAAGAGCACGTTGCACAGCAAACTCCCCTGCCTGATGCCTTCCTTACAGGTGAGGTTTGCTCAAAAGGACATCCACAGTAGAAAACGGGATGAAAGACTTGCTCTCCAAAACCCTGTGTCTTGGACAGGGCAGAGGAGGCTCGTGGGCTGCTTCTGCGTGGGGGAGACATTCCTTCCCCTTGCAGAAAGGTACTGCGACAGTCCCCTGCCTCGTATGTAGGTCCTTTTTAGGCTGTTTCTGGTTCTGACCTTTGCTGACTCTGTGAAGTCTTGGTAAAAGGATGAGGTGTTTGCTGAGTAGGAAGAGTCTCGTATCACTGGAGAGGGAGGATGCGGTGAGGACTAGCCGGTGTCCGACCAACGTGTGTCATCCTCCTTGACTGTCGGTGGCGTGCCAATGGCTTCGTGGGCTGCTACGCCTGAGCCAGCCCTCCGCTCGATGATCCGTGCGTGCTGTTTGCTGCTTTAGTGGCTCTCCTCCTATTTGGCAATTATTCTGATGTAACTTATTTTCACAGATTTTAGCCTACAAAAGGTTTTTTTTCCTCCTTTTGCCAGCTTGTCCATAATTTTCTCGATGGCTATGCAGAAAGTTTGTTGAAGACTGCATGAATGGCCACACTGGATCAGACCAAAAGTCTGTCTCGTTCGATGCCCTGCCTTTGCTTTGGCCGAGAGCTGATGCTTAGTGAGGAGTGTAAGGACAGGGCGAGCGTTTAATGACAGTTGTTAGAATGCTTTCCTAGCCCCTGTTTTTCATCGCTCAGGGACTTTATGATCCACAGAGTTTATTTTCATGCTTTAAATCCCCTCATTGGCTTTTTCTTAGGTGAATTTGTAATATTGATGTTCAGCTCCCATAAACTGTTCTCTTTTGTGTGGCATCCACTCTGCTTTACGTGAAGAAGCATCTCCTTTTGTTTGTTTTGAACTTGCAACATGCTGGTTTCATTTGATATCCCCTATTTTTTTTTTTTTGTCCACCTGGAAGTTTGATTTGAGGGATCCTTTAGTTCTTATTGCTGTAATGTAAGGTACTGTCACTGCGTGCCACGCTATAATAACACAGTTTTATTTTGGTGGTTATTTCATTGTAGGGTTTTGCTGATGGGTAAAGGGGACAATGCCTACACTTTAGCTGAAAAGGGTTTTTTGTTCAGGTTGTTTTGTTTTTTTTTTTTTTAACTTCAGCTGTTTGGGTTTTTTAATATGGAATTAAGAGTCTTGATAATCTGTTAAGTTTAATGTAGTGTTACTTAGTGCTATATTGCAAATGATTTAGCATTTTAATGTCTACAATGTGATTATTATCCAAATATATCTCTTCTCTCACAACTGGGTAGGTCTTGACTATAATAGTAATTTTGGAATATTACTTTATTCTTGAACCGATGGTTAATAATGTCAGCTTTTAGGGAAATAAACACTTTGTGGATGTGTCTCCATCTACTGGAAGACTACTCAAAAAGACCTACACATTTTGCCCATATATAATCTCCTCGTTGCTAGCTAACATGGCAATAATTTAGAAAACATGGTCTGTCAGATGTGGGTGGCAGATGAATGAGTCCTAGGTGGGGAGAGAGGCAGAGAGGGACAGAGAGATACTCGTTCCAAAGTAAAACGTGCAAAAGGTCAGAGAAAGCGTGGCAATGCCTATACGAACAACAATAAAATCCCTTAACCGGTTAAAGGAACATTTAAAGGACTGGCAAAACAGATGGTGCATAAGTTAAAACTGTACAGGAGCAACTTACCTTCTGCGGCAATTTCAGCAAGACAGTTATTTCCGTGGTTGTTACTCTATCATTCAATCACAACATGCAATTACTATAGCAAACCTTCTGTCATATTGCACACGTTTTCACACTTGTCAGAGGAGAAGTCATAGATTAAACAATATGGTTTAAAGTACTGTTTAGTTATGAATTCTGTAACTGTATTTTAATGCAAGACAGAAGTCTTCTGTTGAAGCAGATCTCAAAAGAACAAGAACCAGGGGAATACGCTCAGGAAGAAAAACAAGTATCGTTGGTATCGTTGGCCATACAGATCCCATTAGCACAAATGGAAATTTCTCCGTGTTAATGCCTTTGCATCAGGCTGAAAACACAAGCAATTAGAGCCCCGTTTTGGAGTCGCTGCATGTGCAGAACTCTTGCTGAAATCAATGGGAGCTTGGAGAAAAGACAGAAAGAAGAACCGGGGCCTTAACACTAATGTTTCCCTTTTTTGTTCTTTTATCCAGTCCTTACCCTAGCACATGGTAGACAACCTTGCAGTTATTTCTTGATTCCCTTCAAAGTTGTTGAAAACAAGAAATTGTAAAACCAGTTTCTTAAACCTTTACCATCCGCAGATACAAGCTGTTAATTTCATTCATTTTCTTCACTGCTTTGGGTTTTTCAGTGTGGTTTTTTGTTGGGCTTTTCCCCCCCATGACCTGTATTTGCTTTCCAGGACTGGTATCTATTTGGCATACATAGCTGTTTAGATGTATATATGCTGCCTTTGTCTCTCACGCTAAATGGTTTGCATGAATGATAAAGTATTAGTAATGCAAGTGGTTGTTCCTTGTAACGTTTCTTGAATAATAATGCGTCTCGGTTTAGACCTTTTCATGTCTGTCTTTCCTTTAAGAAAAAAAAAATTGAAAGCAACAGCACAAGGATCTCAATATGCTTTTTTTTTTAAAAAAATGAAAGGGGCATCTGGGGGCAACTCAACCAGAAAAGACAGGGAAATCAAAGTGATAGCTATATTTTTCTGTTCCATTTTGATTACTCTGTGCAGTTTTCTTCATTTGGGAAATAAGTACTTTAAAAAAGAAAGAAAATCTTTACGCCTTTTCTCCAGTTTTGCCTCTTCTACTAACATTTGAAAATAGGAAAAATTTGACAAAGCATTAAGTGTTACTTGACTCCAATACAAAAATCTATCTGGATCGTTATATTAGACAGGAGGAAATAATTAAAGCTGCACTTCCATTTAAAATTGTTAACCTTGTATTTTTGCAGCAGCGCCTACCAAGAGAAAGAATAAATGTCTGCAAGAGAATGAAAGCTGGAAGAACTTAGAGAAAATATACATATTTTCTCAGGTTTGGGGTTTTGGGTTGCCCCCCCCACCGCCGTGCGTGCGAGGGCCTTTCTTGCATTGACATTGACGTTTTATTGCGAAGTATCCTGACACATTTACTGATGCCAGGTGAGGCATTATGCAGATTCATTCAACTTGGTACAAACACTGTTGGGGTTACTCGGAATGAGGAAATGTGTCAGGACCTGCAAACCTGCATTGGCCTTTCTTCAGGACTCCTCATTTTCCAAGTGCCCTGTTGAACGCATTGCCACTGATTTTTCCAGAACCTTGTTTCAGACAACGTGGTGTTTTCCATTTTCTGAACCAACCCCACTGTACCAGAAATGAGGTATCCAGAGCTGTTGACCTATTTTTGGCAATATTGGTGCAGCTTAACTTGTTTGTGTTGTTCAACAGCAGTTTGAAAGAGGAAAAACAGTAGAAATGGGATTTGGATTGCAGTTGAAGTTGAGGATTTCTTGCTGCCTGCAGTGGCTGTGAATCAAGCCACAGATGGTGATGAGGTTCCTGTAGCTGCTGCTCTCCTTGCACAGGCGCTCCAGCAATGCTGAAAGCAAGGCAGGGCCTTAGGAAAAATCATAAAGTGGATCTGAAAGCAGATGTGCCACAGCTGTAAGGGAAGCGATAATGGAAGCAGTGAATTCAGAATGGGGCGGATGGCAGCAATCTGTCATCTGGGGGGTTGTGGAAGGATGGAAAGGAAAAAGCTAGAGTGGGGTGACAGCAGATAATAAATAGGGAGGGGAAAAATACTGCATTGAGGGGACTCACAATAGCCATAGAAACATCTGTAGAGACTGTGCCTGGGAACAGTAGAAAATAAGTTAAAAATTATGAATAACCTCCTTGGTCTTTAAAAAGAGTCTCAAGTCGACTTTATTGTGATTTATGTTACCAGACCTCCTCAACAGAATTACAGTCGCGTAATCCACAACTGCTGTTATTTATTCTGGATAAAGAAGGCAATTTTGACTGTGATCTCCCTTGACATTTCCCAAGGTCTACTCCTGTCTCATACCTTTCATCATCGTGTACTTCTTCAAGGCAATCAGCGGCTCTCTTACCTCTCTCAAAAAGGAACATGCATTTCAGTCGCTCACCCTGGACCAGAGTGACACAGACGTTACAGGTTAGGGGAGATCAATTGCATAGCCCTGCTCCTCTTCACCTGGGAGGATCTTTGATGTGTTGACAAGGTTGGAATCCAAATAAGACATTAACCCACTGTATCGCAGTGGCTAAGGTGGCAGGATGGAAATAAACCAGCGTCTTATTCAACAAGGTATCCTCCCTTTTTCACTTTACAATCTGTGTCAATGGCAGTTGGAACTATTAGACCTGCATTAAAATTACATATTACTTATATAAGTGGGAGCTATAAATATCACAAATAGTAAAACTAAAATTGTACCAAGGTTCAGGAGACAGTATGTCTAAAACCTACAAAATTAAGGACATTTAGAGGAAAGCCTCAACCTCCATCTGCCCTTAATTTACCTCATTATTCTTAGTTGTCGGAAAGTGATCTCAATACTAAATTAATGTCGTGTAATGACTTTTTCTTGCAAGGTTGGCTCGGATCTGAATCAGACCACAGTAAAAGGTGCAGCAGTATTTCCTTGGGTATGTTGGTTTAGGTGAAGCAGTAAGGACGGGCTAACCTAGTGTTAAGGATGAAGCAGTTACTGTCACTGCAGTCAGTAAATACTTTTGTTGCTGAATATCTCCTTTCAGATGTTTCTGTACTAGTGTAGTCTGGTGGGTTCTTATTCCTTTTGCTTTTAATTTGAAAATATTATAAATGTAAAGCTAGTATTGATCTGTAGCTGTGGCACAATATTGATTTGGATCAGGGCCCTACACACTAAATTTGAGCTCGTTAAGAATGGATTAGTAAGCGTAACGACCTGTATGCTGGAAATGCTAATGCTGCATTAGGTGCATCCTCTCCTACCAGCCTGTGTGGGCTCGGGCCAGGCTTGCAGTGTCTGTGTCTTCTGAGCGCAATGTATGTCTCAGCGTTTGCATCCCCTGGGGTGGAAATCACCCTGGACTACCAGGAGCCTGTGCTGTGGCCAGCAGATCTGATTTTCACAGCTGTGCTCCTGGAAATGAGACCAGTGCACGAGACCGAGGATGCTGTGTAGTTCTTAATTAGCCCTTTTGAGAAACAGTGTATTTGCTGGCGTGTGAGTATTTCTGTGTGAGGCAGGATTGTGCCAGACAGACCTTTTCCTGGACTGTTTTAAGCTCTCCTTTGCCATCACACCCATGAGGCTGACTACCATACAGGATGACCTCATGAAGTTGGAGAAGTCTGGCCCATCATTTTTCATTAGAAGTCATTTTGTATTGAATCAATGGAAAGAATATTCCTGTGGTTAGGACCTAAGAGAAAGAGAGTTCCTGAATATGCTTTCTGGCAAACATGTATGATTTCCTGTGCTCGGGGAGAGATTTGTTTCACCTAAATTTAGCTTAGGTATCTAGCTTCACTCTGTAGTCAGCGGTTCCCCACGAGAGCCATTCATTTGACCTGAAACAGCTGAATTACCCTCTGTATTAACTGTAGAGAGAACCTTAGACCAGAAGTCCAGCCTCAAAATGGCTTAACTGAGATGAAGCTGGATCCTAGCTTTCTTCTTAGCGATAGGCACGTAAGATGAGGTCAGCGGGTCCTGCAGAATCTTGTGAGTTAGAAATGTGCCGGTGGGAGTGAGATGCCCAAACACTGCCGTGAAGATGGCCTCTGAGGCTAAAGAATTGGAATCCCTTAATACAGCAGGTTTTTTTGAAGTGAGTGTGATTAAACAGTATTATTAGTCTTCTGAAAATATCCTTCATTTAAAAAAGTAATAAGGGCTCTATCTGCATTTTTTTCTTGTGAAAGAAGTTGCATATTCAAGCTCTTCTTCACAAAATAATTAGACACTGATAGTTCAGGGACTCTAGAGGCAAACCTAGCAACCGCTCCGTGCTCTGCGGTGCTGAGAGGCTGATGCAATATGGGGTGCGTAGGTGAATGTCCCTTTCTCTTTTTGGGGATTTTTAATTTCTTGCTCTTCGGCTTGAAGGAAACTCATAACTGTTCTCTACTGCGGCTAAAAGCACATCACAGATGCGGTTCAAAATCAGTTTGTCATTCATTTCAAGCCTCTCTTGGCATGGGTTGGTATAGAAAGGAAAAAAAAATAGTTTAAATCTGTTCTAAGTTCTCATTTGGTGTTTTATTCTTTCCCCCTCATCATCTGTGCTTTTGCTGCTTTAATTGGTGTTTCAACTGCAGTGGCTTCTGAACATCCTAGGCAGATGCTGACTTACAAACCCAATTATTATGTTTCTGTCTATAGTTTTTTGCCGTGTGCAAGGTAGACTGGAAACTGGCTGAGCTGCTGGGATTAAAGGGTTGTGGTCAGTGGCACAAGGTCCAGCTGGAGGCCAGTCACTGGTGGTGTACCCCAGGGGCCAATACTATTAAAGATCTTCATTAGTGATTTATGGTGGGGCAGAAAGCACCCCAGGGAGTTTTCAGGCAATACAAAGCTGGGCGGAGCAGCTGATACACCAGATGATCCTGCTGCCTTTCAGAGGTGCCCCAACAGGCTGGAGAATTGGACAGAGGGGACCTTGTGAAGTTCAGCAGAGGGAAATGCAAAGTCCTGCCCCTGGGAAGCGATACCCCCATGCACTGGTACATGCTGGGCGGGTGACCAGATGGAAAACAGCTCTGCAGAAGCTGTCCTGGGGGTCCCAGTGGGCAACAAGCTGACAGTGAGCCAGCAACGCATCCTTGAGGCAAAGACCACCACCAACCTCCTGTGCTGCGTTGGGAAGACCGTTGCCAGCAGGTCAAGGGAGGTGATCCTTCCCCTCTACTCAGCTCTGGGCTCCCCAGTACAAGAGACACGGACATAGTGGAGTGACGCCAGCAAAGGTCCACAAAAATTATGAAGGGCTTGGACTGTATTTCACAAAAGGAGGTGCTGTAAGACTGTTCAGCCTAGAGGAGAGAAGGCTCAGCGGCAAGGTGTTATCAATGTGTATAAATGCCTGATGGCTGGGAGTAAAGATGAGCCAGACTCTTCTCAGTGGTGCCTGCTGAATGGACAAGAGGCAATGGATACAAACTGAAGTCCAGGAAATCCCATTTAAACATAAGAAATCACTTACTTGTTCTGAGGTTGGTCAAATGCCAGACCAGGTTGCCCACAGAGGTCTGCAGACTCCATCCTTTGGAGATATTCCAACCTGAGTGGCCATGGTTCTGGGCAACTGGCTTTAGGTGGCCCTGCTTTGAGCGGGCAGGTTGGACTAAACAATCCCTAGAGGTGCCTTCCAACCTCAGCTATTGTGCAGTTGTTTGAAACATGAACAGCTTTTCTTTGTGGTGTTTTTTGGGTTTTGGTTTGGTGGTTTGTTCATTTCTGAGGATTCCTAAATATAAATGGTTTATGGTTTTTAAAAACGTGTACTGAACTGTTACTCCATAGTTCCCCATAAGCTTTTCATTCTAACTACAAACGTGCAAATAGTTTAGGAAAAAACCAGACAACCCCTACCCCACAACTGCGTTTATGCTTGGGTTAATGAAATAAATTATTTTACCAACTTCCCATCCAGGTCTTTACCCAGGCAGTTAACTGAGCTATTACTTTTAATTACTGAAAATAATAAATTTGAAAATTTTAAAATAAAGAGTTGGTGAGATTCCTCAAGTAGTGAATCTTCTTAAGTTAATTGCATGCTACAATGCTCTACTATCTTGCATAGTTCATTGTAGCAGCTGGTTTCAATGTCTTCGAAAATCTATTTCGAAGTCATATAAAGTTAGAATACACAGCTGCTAAAATTTTTAAATCGTGGTAGTGATTCCTTGGTATTTTTTCCCTACATTCTTACTGTTGACTGAGTGTTCTTTGGTTGAAGTTCGTAATTATTTCAGTAAAAATCGAACAAAATTGTCACTCATTGTGTGAGATGAGACACACAATTTGGCAATGAGAACGTTGCCACTTTCGTGACAAAACACGTCACCAAAGGAAGAGCCTCCCCTGCAGCCCCTTGATCTATTTAGTTTGGTCAACAGGAAATATTAAAGATGTTCTTTTGGCCCTTTTAACCTCTCGGGTGGCTTCTTTCAGTAGCTGCCCTTTTTGTATAAATAAACAGACTTAAAGAAAAAAGGCAGCCTTTGTGGTAAATATTTATCTGGAGCAGTCTTCACCTGTGACCAGCAGGGGAAACTTGTGGAGATCCTCTGAAAAACTGACACATTTGTTTTGGATTTCTGTGTTTTCTGAGTTATGATGAAGCTCTTTATGCGCTTGTTGCAAATCACTTTTACTATTTGAAAGTCAGCTTTCAGGAGCCTTGGGACAAGTCCTCTCCATCAATAATCATTCGCCATCCAGCTGTTAGATTTTTATTTTGAATTTAATTACTGCTGTGTATCATTTTCTAAACCAGTTGTCCTTTTGTTGTGCAATATTGACTTGTATTCTGGGAAATGAAGGTGCATAGGAGAGTCTTGAGCCACGATATAGAAAGGATGTTTCACGTCGGGTCTGAATCTGAACTTCAGCTGTAGTTGCTTTATCAGCAGCCGTTGAGAACCTTCACATAGCTGGCGTGTGAACTTTTAGTCATATAAAATAACCAGATGCTTATGTTTCTACCAGCAAATTCCCCTTGCTACTGCACTTTTTTTGGCACTTGCATGCCCAGTGGTTCTGACCATGCTGAACAGCTGGATGTTGTAGCTCATGAACCTGCCAGTGTGTGAATGAGGAAGCTCACATGAATGCCTAAAGGTTTGTGTGTGATCTGCCGTATTCAAAAGACTTATTTTTGAGGCAATAATTACTTTTGCATTCTTTAAAGACAGATTAATAAACATGCTAATATGGCCCATAATGAAAACTGCGTTTAAACATTCTCATGTTCAATTCTTCCATTTAATTTTTTCGCTTCGTTTTCAGTATAAAGAATTGCGTTAGAGTTTTCTATTAAGCAAATTTTCTTTGAATGATAGTTACTTGTAAAATTTGTTGTTTGTTAAATTATTTGTGGCAGGAGAATGACTGGGAATTAACATAAGGTTTTATTTTATTTTTCTTCCAAATAGTAGTAGAAGGATTTTTAAAAAGGCAACAGGATAGTATTATAGTTAGAAGTTTATGAAATGGTTTGGTGTAAAAGTTTAATCTAGTAAAAGTAATAAAACTTGACTCTGAATGTTTGATGTTACTGATTGTCCTGGTTTCAGCTGGGATAGAGTTAATTTTCTTCCTAGTAGCTGGCATAGTGCTGTGGCTTGGATTTAGTATGAGAAGAATGCTGATAACACACTGATGTCTTAGTTGTTGCCAAGTAGTGCTTACACCTGTCAAGGACTTTTTCAGCTTCCCATGCTCTGCCAGGTGCACAAGAAGCTGGGAGGGGGCACAGCCAAGACAGTTGACCCAAACTATCAAAGGGCTATTCCATACCATATGACGCCATGCTCAGTATATAAACTGGGGGGGTTGGCTGTGGGGCAGCGATCGCTGCTCAGGGACTGGCTGGGTGTCGGTCAGCGAGTGGTGAGCAGTTGCATTGTGCATCGCTTATTTTGTATATTATTATTATTTTCCCTTCCTTTTCTGTCCTATTAAACTGTCTTTCAACCCACAAATTTTACTTTTTTTTCCCCCCGATTCTCTTCCCCCATCCCACTGGGGAAAGGGGGGGAGTGAGCAAACAGTTGTGTGGTGTTTAGCTGCCTGCTGGGTTAACCCACAACATTGATATCTTAAATATGTATGTATGTACCCTGTGAATATTTTATGCAGCTTAAGAGGTACAATAGGCCCTGAAGTTTAGAGGTTTATTGTGCTTTTTGGAATTAGGTGATTTTATGGAGCAATTTATTTTGAAAAGCATCTAAGGCACCCAATTTTTTTAGGAGCTTTGGCTGATCAACAGGAATATCAGTGTAGCTGGTACTGAAGTGAGTTGATGAACACTGAAAAATAGTGCTATATCTGGGTTCAGACTGTTTAGGCTTACAGAAATTAAGTTACGGCAGACTAATGGTCATGGCGAGGTGAAAGGAACAGTAATTTTCTGGTTCTCCTGGTGCTAACTCGCACTGCTCGATGCTAGACTTCGGGACGGAGAGTTAGTGCACTTACGTCCCTCTCGCTGTGTCCCTGAGCTCTACAGGTCATCCTCCTGTTGAACTGTGGGCATAGACGGTGCTATTTGTGGTTGTGTACCACAAGTCAGTGTCTGCACAGTGGAGGTGATTTAATATAAAGGGGGTATAGGAGTACTGGGTGTTAATGCTGTGCGGAGTGGGCCACTGCAGGTAAGTGGTAGTTGTGCACACCTGGTGTTAGTTTGTGTGTACCAGCTGCCAGGGTGGGCATGGATGAGTTTTGAAGGGTTTCCAGTTTTGAATCCCTCTGGTTGTACATTGAAAATAATGATTGCAATGGGTTTGGAGCATGTGCAGCTGATGGCTAAATACCATTTTCTGCCACTAAAAGAATGGAAAGGTTTTATTTAAGTTCGTCTAGGACCATGCTTTCTCTGCCATTTCATATTCCATCTTGACAACCGTAATTCATCTCAACATGTCATCCGTACCTAGGGGGGAGTGAGGACTACAAAACACACATTACCAGCCAAACGAGGGAAATGAAAAATGCCTGAAGTCGAACCACACAGAGCTGTCTCCCATCTTCCCATTTCCTGGCTGAGGTCCTGTGCGTTCCCTGCTGTTGTAGCACCTTGACCACGTGCTCCAAGTGATAAACGTACTCCAGTATATTCCCCACCACACCTCTTCACCACCCACTAGATTCAGATCGTAAAATCTTGTCATGAAAATAAATTATTCGTTATTCAAACAATTGATACCATTTAAATTAGTTTACTTTGTGGTTTAGCTGATACTTAGCTTTCATAGCACTATGCCACAGTCTTGATAACAGCACTTCATAATGCTACGATGTACGTGCCACAGCTTTTTGGTGTTGCATGTTAAAAGATATTCATACCATGCTATCTAAACATGTTTGTTTCTTCTGGCAGAAAGTATAGCCTTTAGGCAGTAATTTTATTTTTTTTTTTTTTAAGGTGGACATGACAAGTTATAGAGGTAGTAAAGTGTCAAGGAAACCAGAATGTTATTAATCTGTGATGTTGTTCTACAAAGTTATTACAAATGTATATTTATGTTCTAGTGAACATTTTGAAAACACACATAGGAACTTGAGGTGTGAAAAGTCCCGTATTGTACTTTAACTCTACGCAGCGGAGCTCGTTCTAGCATAGGCAGCTTTACCTTGTAACCCTGTGCTTCACCTCTGCATTGTCTCCCTGGCATTCACCCTCGTGAATCACAGCAGAGCAGTGCTGTCACGGCTGCTCTTAAACAAGCAGTTTGAGTTAAAAACCAGGCAAAGAGCAGTAACTGCATATCATTTTCTTGATCACTATGGAAGATACAGTTGCGCTGGTGCAATGCTCAAAGCCGAGACCCAGGGCAACTTCCCACTTGCTGGCAAATGAGAGGGAGAAGGTCAGAAAGAGAGGCTGTGAACGGGTAACTCCTACCAATGTCTCAGGAGCTTCTACTTGCAACTTCTGGTTTGTTTTTTTGTTTGTTTTTTTTTAAAAAAAAAGGACTTTTAAAACTTCATGACTTCTTTGTGAAGATTCAGTAATGAAAGTTGCATGAAGGAATAGCTCTCAAACACAAGTATTAGTTAGATAGTCTGCTTTCATGAGGTGATGCAGTGAAATCAGAGAAAGCTCACTTTGTGTTTGATATTATTTTTGTCTGCTGTATTATGTGCTGGAAGAAAAGTGCTTACCTTGTATGTGGCTTGGTTGTGGCAGAAATGACACCAGGATGCCAGTGCAGAATGCCGAGCCCTTAATTTGAAGAGAGTCCTTGCTCTGTGGAAGCAATTATTAGGATTGCAGTAGGAGGCATCTGGTCATGTAGACACAGCAATTGTATTCATCTAATGTATAACAGTTAATACACTGCAGCTCAGTGTGAACTAGGACCCCTTGTTGTAGACAAGCCCTTAAGTATTTAAATACTCGGGTCCCTCTTATTGAAATGTCTTAGAGTCCAACTTGGCCTCCGCATGGTGACTATTGTAAATTTTCCTCATGAAACTGCATTACATTTCATCCTAATTAGCGCTGCTGCTGTAGCCTTAGTAAAGAAACATTAGATTAAAAAGTACCAGAGGCTGAGTGCCCACATCCTCTCCTACAGGAATTAAATCAATTTCAGTCTTGCAGTATTCACACAGCTGATTTAATTTGGCCTCTTTCTCTAGATGATGGCAGCAGTGTAGTAGGAAGCCCTTGCCGTTATTACTTGTGTTTTACTCCAGAGTTGTATCCGTTTTGAGGGCTGTTAGGGTAGCATTTCTTATTAGCCCCGAAGAAAAGCAAACATGCTATTTCAGTAGCAAAGAAATTAAAGGTTAGTCAATAAGTAGCAGTTACCAGCAACAGATTAAGATGAGAAATGTTGTATTGTGCAAATAGGAATGAATGTTTCCTACTGTGAAATTGAATTTTTTATTGAAATCGAATATATAATTAAGATATTATTATGCACTGAAAAGGTTAGAAACCTTAACATCTTTTGTCCATAAGCCAAATACTGTAGTATGTTGATATCCATGCTGTGAGTTCCCCATTACTGCTCTGCCAGTAATTTCAACCTGGCATCTAGACTAAATTGTCTCCCTAGGAGCCAAGAGGAAACAGAGTTGATATGTGATCTCGCGCATGGGCCTTTCTTGAATGAATAAAAGCGCTGTCACATTTTAAGAAATTACATCTGCTGGTTATATGCTGTGATCATCTCTGAATGAGGGAGAGGGCAGAGCTCATCTAAGTTATGGCACAGACCGGTGTTCACTAGGAGCTTGATGGGTTTTTACACACTCTTGTAGCTCCATTCAGATATGTTTCAGGTGCATGACAGAAACTGAAAGCAAGGTAATGATTATGACATGTCTACACAGTAATTTTAAAGTAGGTATTAAGAAACAGGTACAACACACAAATTGCCAGCTAAAGCTTGCTAAACAGCCGCAGAGCAGTGTATTCTGTGAATGAAGATGAGCACATGCGACAAGCGTCTGCCATGGAATGCTGAAAATACAGTTGCCTAATCTATTGTCTGAGCAAAGCTGAAAAGGAAGGCCAGTCCCCCGGTGCCTGCAGGCTTCCCTTCAGGCACTCGGCTCCAGTGGCCCCAGTAAGCACAGCTGCGGTGGGAGATCTTGACGGTGTGTGCTGAGCCTGTCCCAGAGTGCGGGGCCTGTCTTGTAAACACCTTCAAGGTCGCCATCAGGGCTTTGAGTAGATGCATCTCGCTTGGACGCCCTATCAGCCAGATGCCCTTTGCTTTGCGCAGATGATAAATCTGCAGCGATGCCGGGGGAGTGGGCACAAGGTGCTCCTTTTGGTGCCTGGGGGCCACAGAGCCTCCCCAGCCCGTGATTCCCCACGTGGGTGGCTTTGCCACCCATGTGGGGGTCTGAAGTTATCGGTGGTGCTGGAGGATTGTTTCCCCTTGCCCAGAGTTGTGGGGCGAGTAAAAGAAGGAACTTGAAGACTTTATTACTTGTTCCCTGCGGCTGATAAGAGTATCTAAAGCATGTGCCGTTACTTGACTTGTGGAAAAAAATTGTAAACAAAATACTTGTTGGGAGCAATTATCTCTTCACATGTGAAACTTTAACAGTGGTGAATTTTAAAATTCTGTTGCTAAACTGGACAAAATTTATGCCTCTCTCTTATTGCTGGAGCATCTGGTACCACCTCAGCCTGAGCTCTGTAACTGTGTGTGTGTTGTGGTTTTTTTTTTTTCCCTACTCCATTCCTCATTTCCTTAAAGAGCTGATTCATTGTGATTTATTGGGTACAAACTACAAAGCTAAGTATTTTTCAGGATGTAAGTTGTAGTGGTTGTGAGAAGGAATGAGACTATAATTCTCCCTCACTTTATTTTACTTAAGTATTTTTAGAGGGGAGGGGAGGATGTATTCTTTCCATTAGACCTCTCCTTTCTTAATCACCATTCCCTAATTAATTCCCTGGTTAAATATAAAGCAAGCATTAGCTTTGAGTAATGTTTTCCTGTGTGATTAAGTAAGGAAGAATTCCTTTCTTTTGTATGATGACTCATCGCCAGGAGATCTGGAGGGAGCCTGAGGGTGGATATTTGAGACTCTGGTCCCAGGTGCTCTTGTACCTTTGAGCTGTGTTCGCTGTCAGTCAGAGGTGAGAGGCAAAGGTGATATCACATAGCAACTGCACACAAAGAAAATTGTCTCTCTTGTGAAACCATGTACGGCTTTGGTTTCTCCTAGTGGAAAACTGACTGGCTCACGGAAATGCAAATCTCTAGACAACATGTACAGCTAGGAGAAACATAAATTGTCATTCTTGCTGGCACAGTGTATATAACCATCTTCTGTTGCATAATGCATTTTCTTTGCTGTCCAAGCTGACCCAAAAATGTACCCTTTCTTTTCACCCAGTACCTTCTAGTTCCTCTCCCTGCACCAGTTTGCAAGCCTTTGACTTGTACCTGTACAGCTGTGTTGGGTCACACCATAAACCACATGTCTGAAAGAACAGAGGTTAAAAATGAAAGGCTCTGAAACAAAAAAGGAGGTTATAGTGAACGAGGGCATGGCAAAGAGGCAGGGGAGGGCAGGGCAGGGTTTAAGCTGCCCAAGCTTATTTTACTACTGAAGCAGCATTGTCTAACTCTACCCAGAGAATGTGACTTTTTTTCCTACCGTACTAGCTTATGGCATTAATTTTTAGCTCATGGCATTCATTTTTAGCTCAAAAAGCAGTTTTAATAACAATTCTGGGTTCAAATGTTGCTCATAGCTCAAGATGAGAAAAAGAATGTGGCTTTATTAACATGGTAGCAAGGAAAACATACGGAATATGTTCCATATAATGACGTGAAAATGCCTGTGAATTGACTGCCGTAACAGTGAAGGCTACAACGTGTAATCTCTGGGTGTTGAAAAACAGGCATTTAAAAATACCCTTGGTTTTGATAAAAAGTTCGGCAAACAGAAATCCCGCTGATATTTTTTTTTCCTTTCATTTGTTTTACAGGCATTTCCCTGTATTTCAACAGGAATTTATGGTAAGTAAGACCTTAGATGTCACTTATTGCTTACTCCGTTTTTCCTATTATTGCTATTTTAAACAGTGATATTTCTTATCGGATGTCTTGTCAGTCATTTTGGCTTGCAAATCTATTTATACCGTGTTAAATAACAGAGACCCAAAGCCTTTGACTGTGGCTGGATACTGGTGTGCTGATAAGTGGGATACTGTTGTACAACCCTTAGCCTGCGAGCTGAGGCCCACAACTGTGATTACACTTCTGCAGCTCCGTAACTCTTAAAACACGCTGCTGTGGCTTCAGCAGGGAAAAATAGGGTTTTGGCAAAATCTTCTATCCAGAAGGTAAGCAAGCAAGAATCCTCAATGCCCAAGACTGGGGAAAAAGTACGTTTTCCTCAGGCAAACATGAAATTGTCTTAGCTCCCTTGAGTTGTGCTTCCACATTTTTAGTTTATTAATTTACAGGCAAATTAATACCTCCTGAAGAACTGGAGGGAAAGGGTTGTTATAAAAGTTTGTCACTTGCTTTGTTGTAATTTTAAGGCAATCCATCACTAATAGTCAGCTGCTTTTTGGTTGACATTGTGGAAGAAGTGGGCATGATACTTGAAGGAGGAAAAAGACAAGCTATTTGGGAAAAAAAATGGAGACATTTATGAGAGGACATGCAAATTTACCAGGGGACAAAAATGTTTTTTCATTTAAAAATAACATAGGCTGATTTTTCTTTCACTTAGGTTCAGTAGATGCATACAAATGATAGTAGGTTGGATTACTTGTACAATTCAAGGTTTTTAGAGAAACACACGAAGCAGTAATAAATTAAAAAATGGAGTCATCACGTACTACCATAGTATGACACAGCTGCTGCTGTGTGAAAATAACATACAGTAATTTTTAGAAAATTGAGTTTGGACTAATCAGATACTGCAGATGCGGGGGAAAAAAGTGACAGGAATATTTAGGGTTGTTTCTTCTTTTTCAAGGGCCTCTTATTTAAAATTGATTGTTTGATGATTGTAAATCTGAATTGGGCTTCAGAAGGTAGAATCTAAATTACTTTGGGTGCTGTATCCTTTTCTACTTGAACAGCACTTTCATTATTGCAGAAGAACATGCAGATGCCATTTCCACAGACACTGTAAGTCACTGAGTATGAATCTGGTTTCAGATAAAGTTCTGCCTTGGTCCTCAGTTCAGGGCCTCCTCTTGCACTTTCAGGGGAGCTCTGCATTTTAGTTCTTGACTCTTTGGCTTATATCTTGATCTTTAACATAGACACATTTTTGTTATTAGTTTACAAAAACAGGCAAGACATGGTGTAAATATATGGAAATTACTAGTAAGTGGAATGTACAAATAATAATAGTTCATTTTATTTTAGAATTGGCCTAGTTAATAGAAAAGGTCTCGGTAGGTGAGGAATATGATTCCCTGAAGTTAGTAAAGAAGGTTAGAAAGGATCTCTGGGAGGAATCTTGAGTTTTCTTTTCCTGAGGTAATGGATGCTTTTCTTGAAGTTAGCATTGATTTTAACTGGAAAGCTGTGGCATTACTGAAACATTACATAGTGTGGCAGATGCTTTATCAGTAATTGCTTGCTGTTTTCACCTTTGGAAATGAATTAAGACACATTTCTGCTAAAATACTCGGTTTTTCTGAGGCTGCTTTTTTGTTTGTTTTGGGAGTACAATCTCTAATTGATTTTACTGTTTACATTTTAATAAATACTTTATATTCATCAATGAAAAAAGTAGTTACCTTCTTTCTAGACTCTCAGACGTACTGCCTGAGAGTAGTAATTGAACAGGCATCCCTGCATCAGGCTTCACGTGCCAATATTTTCGAGAATGATAGCAGTTGTGGTGCTAAAATTATGCTGTGATGTGTTTGAGGTGTAAAGTACACCCCAAACCTGCAATGCTATGCTTCCATCCTTCTGGTTTTGTTGAGTTTTTCCCCTCTATATATATACATGCACGTTCCTTTAGATAAAGTCAGCGTCTAGACAAACAAGTGGATCAACTTCATTCCTGGTGGTCTAGCTGATTAGTATTGCTTTATGCATTGTGTGGTTAACAGTGGGCTATCCTAATAAAATGTTATTGGAGGAACACGCAGCCTTGATTTCTCACCTCGGACCCATACGAACAAATGCTGTCCCTTCAGAAACCCTTGGCTGAGAATTGAGTTTCACCTCCAAATGGAAGTGGACAAATTTGCAAGAGATCAACTGAACGTATCCAATTTAAGAATCTGGATTGTGTTCTGCTCCAAATTCTTGTAAATGCTTAGATTGCTTGCCTTTTCTGTTATTATTAGGAGAGAGTAGTCACACTTCTCTGGAGAGCAATCCTTTCCTGTTTGCATCACTGCAGAGCACTCCTTTTCTCCCGTAAAAAGGAAACTGGGAAGAAACAAGCAAGCAAGCCTCTTTCTGAGGTTTTGGCTAAGGGCAGATTGCTTTTCGCGAGAGGATGTTGGACAGGGGAAAAGTCTGCTTTTCCTCCCCAAACACTTTCCTGACGCTCCATCTCCACCCATAGCACTGTGGATGTTCCAGCTTGAACGAGTTAAAGCCCCGAGAAGGCCATTTGCCATTAAGGCACTGTGCCAGGAGTCAAAACTTTGATTTTAATGTGCTCCTATTTAAAGAGCGCTGGCAACAAGTTCGCTCGTGAGGGATCTTTGTTTTAGAAGTCTGATAGCTTCAAATGAGGGATTAAATCTCTCAAAAAAAAAATGAAGTAGAAAGCAATGCTGAACATTTGTAAGGCCTGCAAAACAAGTAAGGGTCTACCCACAGGCACTTCGGAAAAAAAGAGGTGTTATCTTTTCCTAAGAGATCCCTGTCCCCTCTAATATGCTTATAAACTGATAATCAGTCTGAGAAAGCAAAGGCTGTTGAAGACTCATATCCCCATGGATCCCTGGGTTACTCTCTTCTGTTGCAATAAATGCTTTCCTTCATGACAAGAGCATGACGTTTCATAAATAAAACTGCTTCGGGAGGAGTACAGAGGACTTGTGTCACTCTCATATCGTTGGGGAGGTACTGGAGTATCAAGCAACAGGTCTTTGGTAGCTGTTCAGTAATACTCAAACACAAGCGAGAGTGCGATCTTAGCCTTATCACAGCTCTTCTGTAGGCCAGCTACATTTTTAGGGGTTTTCTTACATTTTGTCTCTTTTCCCTTTTTCAAAGCAATTTTGCTATCTGTTTAAAAAAAAAATTAAAAAGTGATAAAAATAAATCTACAGACAAATCTGTAGTCCAGAGGGTAACAAGTGTTATTTTAAGCTGTAGTGTGACAGATTTTTCACCTTGTACACAGTGAATCGCCATTTACACATCCACTTTCCTCACAATTACCGTCTTGTTATGTCTGAGGTACTGCCAGAAGGAGGAGGGGAAAAAAAAAAAAAAAAGGTGATTTTCTTCAGTAGATTTTATGGAAGAGCACCTCATTATCATGTCTTTAAGAAGCTATCCACAAATTCTGGTGTTTGCAGCCTGCAAAGTGAACAGGGATGTCTGATACAGTGCTACAAACCTTACGAGCCACAGAATTAAAACAAGGCTCTGCAGGTGGATATGAGAAGACAGGAATTTTCATGTTTGTCGTGATAATCTGTTGAGAGATAATTATGGGGTGGACTACCTATGGAAGGGGTTGAAGATGTTAGGGTCTATGCACACCTATTTGTTACCTTCTTACTGTTATTTTCCAGTAATACAGGGTTTGGCTTCTGTTCCTAAATACTTACGTTGGCAACATAAGCTGCTCTCTGGCAACATAAGCAAGTATTTAAATGTTATTTTAAACTTAAGGGAGGGGGAAAAAAAGGAATGTAGGAGAAAAGATAAAACTTTAAGAGAAATCTCCAGTTGGTATTTCTTTTTGTGTCTGCATCAGTGTAGCTGTATATTTTATGGTAGCTTGACTTTCACTAAAATGATATCATCTATCTTTTTCTGAGAGAAAGAGTTAATGGCAGCTCTTAGGTTTTTGTTATGAATGTCTATTTGCATTTCTTCTAAAAACAGAGAGAAACGGAAAGAAAAAGATCAAAAGCCGTGAAAGTGCAGAATGTGTCCGTGGTGATTTTGGCAGTGGAAACGCACAGGTTCACCACATTTTAAACACCTTCATTACATTGGAGTAAGACCTGTTTCTTTTAGAATCAGGCCACTTATAGCTTTTGGCCTGGTCACGGCAAAACATTGCAAGGTTAAACTTCCTGTGTGTTGCTAAAGGAGAGTCTGAAACGCAAGCTTAGAAAACATAGAAAGGAGGGGAAAAAAAAAAAAGTAAAGTATGCCGTGCGTATAGGAAATAGAAGCATATAATATGTTCTCAAGGCAGAACGCAGGGAGGTATCACAGATCCTCTGCTCTGCTTTGTCTTTATCTGGGGAGAGATGTCCCTTGGTCTAGCGCCAGCTCATGTCACAGCTGTCCTGACCTCCAGTGTGTCCTCCTCAGTACCCAAAGAACGATTCATCCTGCCAATCCACAGAGGGCTGGGAGCATATCCATCAGCTCTTCTCCCCGTGAGGTGATCCAAGATAGATTATAACAAGGGATTAACCAACAGGTGCGCTACTGAAGGATTATAAAAGCCCTCTGAAAATCCGAGTCAGACGACTAAACCAAATGTTTTCAAAGGCAGAATAAATTTCTGACACAGGCCTAAAGGTTGAGGCAATCTATTTCCATCTTTCCCATCTGTTTTTTCTCATTTTCTGTTGGCGTTTCATTCTGAAGTTATGTTATTTCTTTAATGAGCAATTCTAATAAGGGTTGCACTGTCATCTTTCCAAGGAAGGAGTTAGCTGCAAATTTTTCAGAGCTACTATACACAAATGTGTAATAAGTAACTATGAAGCAGTCTTGTATTTATCTCCAGTCTGGTGCTTTGAGTCCCTGTAACCATCACAACGGCCTGATGCTGTACGTGATCATCAGCATTTGAATATTGTGACGTCAATTATGGTGACCTAGGAAAACTGATTTCTTGATATAAATTCTCTGGGATGGGGGAAAAAAAAAAAAAGAGAAAATAAAATCCAGTAGGTCACATAAGGAAAGTTCCCATGAAGAAGATTATCTCTTAACGAAANTTTTGTAACTCATTGGGAAGTTAATGGCATTTTGTTATTTACTCCGTAATTTGTGTAATGTAATATTTTAGCGAAAAAGAAGATACATGATAACTCATTTTTTGACACTTCTTTTGGGACTGATCGCCAGTTAACTGAGATTATTATTAAAATTAATAATAGTAACAGCTATGAAATGACTATTATAATATTCAAGTAATCCTAGAAATCTAATTACTACTTGTATAAGAATTTGTTGCATGCATTATTTAACAGTGTTCTTATTTCCGACAGTGTAGTGTCCATGATACTAATTGGTCTCTTCCCATATTTTAAATACTAAAAAAATTATTACTGGAAAGTGTAAATTGATGAGCTCTCAACAGTCTAAAATTAACATTCATACGACATATTTAGCAAGGAGAAGCTCAAACTTGATTCCAGACGAGAGACTTAATAAGCTCTCTCTTTCAGTGGAAATAGGCATTTTATGGATATTGTAGTTAGACTATCTAGAATTTTATCTATTCTGAAGTTCTTGCTGACTGGTCCAGCTTACAGCATTTCCCCTGAATACTAGGGGACAAATCCTGTCCTTTTAAAATGGCGTTTAGTGACTGTCCTTAAAAATTTCCCTTCGAAAACTTAGACTGTTGAACACTGACTACTCAGTTGCCTCATGGCCTCCCTTTTTGTCTTTTCCTTTTTCTTTTTGGGCAGAGATAGAGAGTCCATGTAGTTACTTTTTTCTTTTAAAATCAGCAGAAGCATGAAGAACTTAAGGCTTTGTAAAGTCTGGAAAGCCTGGCTCCTTTGTTAGGCTCGCTGCTCTGAGTTTATGTCTGCATATATTAATTGCCCCCTTCAATCGTACAACCTCTGCCCACACTCTTTAACCTCACTGTCTTGGTTCTCCTCTGCAAGAAACAATTGTTCGTGTGCTCTCTTGCTCTTATTTCATAGTGGCTTACATCTCGAAGCTCCTAGCATGGCTCATGTCTAGTTGCTTTTGCAATGAGCTATATAGATACCTGCAGACTGTTGAAGAAAAGCCAGTAGGCTTTGTCCAAAGGCATCGAAAACACATTGCACTTTGGGCACTTTTCCCCTTCCTTTCAGTTTTTGTATGTTTTTTTTCTAGGCAAACTATTCTGCAAAGCATAAAAGAGTTGGAAAAGATCTCTGGTATTCAGAAACACATTGCTAATATCACAAACAGGGCTTCAGCTGGTCAGATACAATGTTTGTTTTGGTATTTATGGTTTTCCATTCAAAGAATTAAGAATGTCTCAATTACCATGATGAAAGTTAAAACTCTGATTGTTATATACCAACAGTATCACTTAATTCCCTTTTCTAAATTTTCCTGGCTGATGTCAACAAGATAATCTTATGTGTTTGTTCTATGGCTTTACAACCAGGAAAAGCTAAAGCTCTTTGAAGCTAATTTGTTAAGAAATGAATTTAAACAAGAAAATAAAGATATATGGACCTTGTCCTGGAGGCATTAAATTAATGTGATGATACATGAAGTATAAAATACTTCTTGGTAAAAGGCCCAATTATTGCTATCCAAAATTTTTCTTTGCTGTAATCTTGCCCCTTCCCCCAGAAAAGAGCATGTCTGTAAAACTAAAGTTGGAGCCCAGTCCATTAGTGAATTCCACCCTCTGCATTGGCTTTAACGTGTGTGGAACATGCCACAGCATCGCAGAAGAATCCAGCAGCAGAAGAATGCCCAAATTCAAAATTATGCAGTTTTACTTTATTTAGCTTTAAATGTATATAAAGGAAGGAACTGGCCAAGATAACTTAAAAAATTACTGTATCAAAGAGTTAAGAGGCTACTATGAACTAGTCCAATTGTTTGGATACCTATTCAGATAATTAAATCAACTAGTTAAGTGTGTATATTGCTATTGATGACTACTACTCTACATTTATATTTCATCTTGAGAAGTCAGCATTCAGAAGCAAAAACAAAGATGTGTGCTCTCTTAGGGTTCTCTGGGGCCCTGAGTAACCTCATCCAAGTTTGAAATTGCTCCTGCTTTGAGCAGAAGGTTGGACCAGATGACCTCCAGAGGTGCCGTGGCCCTTCCAACCTGGGTTTTTCTGTGATTCCAAGCTGCTTAGATGTTTTCTTCATTAACAGTTGAGATTCACGTTAGGGAATCACAGCATTACTTCAGATTCCTTGGTGAGATCTCATGAGGTGCTACAGCAAAACAGGTTTTCTTTGCAAAACGAGAACATTGTGTTCTTGTGGGTGTCTTTTAACCATATTTGTGATTAAATGTAATGTGACAACTTAGTAATTATAAGAACATCTTCTTCATGCCTTCCCCATTTCTACAGAAAATGTTGTATATGAAGTATGTTACCTCTGAGCTTTAAACACATTGTAAAAAGACAGACAGCTAGTTTAATGGTTTCAAGTCAAATTTCATGATGCAACTGAGCTTCCTTGAAAGGAAGAACTTAATATAAAATTAATCTAGTTAAAGAAGAATAGGTATCATCTTGACAGCTGTAAAACTACTCCTTGGGTTTGAAAACTTGCACTAGAGCTGATGTCTGTTGTATTAGCAGTGATTTAATTTACCCATGCACTGTGGCATAACTAGTCTTGTATGTAATCTTAGCTATACAACACAAATTCTCTATATTTCAGAAGCTAGAAAAAGATCTAAAGCGTGCCTAGGGTAAGATTTTCAGTCCTAGATCATCACCCACAATCGTTTTAATATTGAACAGTTGTTTTATCAGATGTTTACAAATGAAAACTTTGAAGTGTATTCAGTTAAAATTGAATCCCACTCACAGCTTAAAATTTATTCCATGAGAACAGAATAGACATACTAGTCTGTGCTTGTGTGTCCTTAAATAGTTTTTGAAAGCCCTGAGACACTAAAGCTGACTAGGAATAATACTTGTAGTGCGATGTATATCAATTAGTTTTAACACAAAGGTATTAACAGCATCTTATTGAACTTCTGTGACTGTGTTATATAGTAAATGCCTTAGGAAAACAGCTCCTCTTTCTCATGCTTTCCTTATTTCTAGTGCACAGCAATACTCTGTTCTGGCCTGGCCTGGCCACAGAATATGGTGGAGCTGCCCCTTACTTGTTCTACTTTTTTGTTCTCCATAGCAGACATTGTCTCTTACTGTGTATTTATACAATACGTATTATAACAGGCCTAGTCAGTGTTCGAGACCCTAAATACTATTCCAGTGCAAATACAGAAAGTCAGTATATGCATAAATTTACGTTACCAAGATCATCTCTCATTCGTGTGTTTGGTGTCTGAAGGTTGCTTCAAGAACTGTGGAAGAGGTATGTGTGAGAATACTGGGGCTTTTAGGTGGCCTGTGAAAGGCAAAAATGTATTGCTGTTAGGGCACATACTTCCCCTTTCTTTTGAAACGAAAGAAAAGATCAACAGAATAGACTTGCTGTTCTGAGTCTTATCGAAGTACCTGAAAGATAATTTAAAGGTGTCTCTGCCTCCAAGGGTCGTTCACTGTGTTGTCCTTTTTTCTGCATCTTTGTTAGATAGGAATGCTACCATATATCATTGGAAAGGGCAACTGACGCTGAGGCAGAAGAAGAATAGCAAAGTCGGATGATTCAGTGTAATGAATGACTAATCCTGTTTCTAAGCCAGGATCCTGTTTATAAGACACATTCTGCAGTTCTGTACATCACAGGTCTTGGTGGAGTTTGTGTTAATGGAAGGCCACCTTGGGCCTGGAAGAGAGTTGTGCCTTTTTGTCTTCAGAACGTGTTTAAATCCCTTGCGTGCCGCTGACTGTTGGAAACACGTTCACCTTTCTTCTGTCTGAAGATGCGATACCCAAGATGGTAGTACAAAATACAGTGAATTACAACAATGGAAGGAAGCATCCATTGCAGCGGTCTGAATTTTCTTGAGGGAAAAGCGATTTTTTTAAACTGAACTTTTAAGGTAATAGAAAGTTAGATTTGTACACATGCTTTGAATTTATGGAACTTGAGTAATTTGCTGGTGGCTGTATCAGTGCATAAAATGAATGGCATGCATGTGTTGCTGGGAGTGAGGCATTATTTCTCAGATTCCATATTAATAATTATTAATAAAAAAAATCAGGTCATTGTGGAATTGTTTTCTATTTCATTAATCTATCAGAATCTGATTATTCAATTTACGCAGTTGTCTATATCAATGAAATATTAAACAGCTGGTGAGAACATGTGAGGCTTACTGCAGAGGAAACAGCAAGAGTTGAAATTTACTTTTCTGTGAATACTGTTCGGGAGAAAGTTTGAATGCTTTTAAGAGCTTCTGTACAGAGCAGAATCGTTGCTGGTTTTGTTTACTTGGCAGTAATGGTATACATACTAAATTCCCCTTCAGGCTTACTCAGGGTGAGTTGTTCAGAAACAAATGTGCACCTTGTTGAAGAGTGTTAAGTCAGAAGTTCAGTACATCTTAACAAGGTGACTACAAAAATAAATGTGGATGGCCTTTTTGTGTACCTGCCAGGCAGGCAGGATAGAAGTCAACCACTTACTGAAGAGCTGGTTAGAGAGGGGGGTGGGAAAAGTCACCTTCTGCTTTAAAATACGTTTTGGGTCAGGTTTCTGCTCAAAAGAGCTGAATTCAGTTTATTTCCGAGCTGTCACGACTGCAGAATAGCTCCGGTTCGAGGGGTATTCTGTGAGAAGACTAACTGTAATTGGCAATCCATTTCTTCATTTCCATGCTATAGCCAGCCTTGACAAATTAATCACAATCAAATACAGGCTGTGGGAAGGGGGCAACCTATGTAGCACAGAAGAAAAATGAGGCCTCATGCCGGCATGACAGACTAATCTTTCAATTCACCCTGTTAGACTGAACAAGGGGACTTGTTGGTGTGCCTGTCACCAGCACCACCCATAAACAAACTGCTCACTCTCGGCGCTAGGGTTTGGCGGGTGCGATAAAGGTTATTGAGTGCCACCCGGCACCTCGTTGATCACTGCTGCAGGATGGGGCTCACCTGGATTAGTCCTGAGGAGGAAGAGTCACTGCGCGGTGGCTTACGAGATCCCTGGAGAGAGCACAATATAAATTATGTTGTGAGAAGTGATTTTGATTTTGTGTCTGACACCACAGAAGCTGAAATGGCTCCGTGGTTTGGGTGGACGTGTTATGGCTACTGCACAAGAAGCCTGTTACAGCAATGATTATTGCTAGCAGGTCTAAGCGACGATAACTAGTCTGTGAAATTGTCCCAGGGAATAGGACCTAGGTTGGTTCCAGACAGAAGGAAAAAAACAGCAGCCTAAAGAACTAATTTACTCTGTCAGCTATGGAAAAAACTTGAGAACTTTTGGTAGATGTTTTAGTTAGCTTTCCTCCTATGTGCTTCTTGGAATGGTACAGCACATGTGTGGCTTCTAGGGTTATATTTGGAATATGAGACCCTATTTTAACTGACCTACTCATAATTACGTTCTTTATACTATCTACTGCTATGGTTTTAGGTTTTCATCTGGTAACTGAAATGCAAACAGAGCTAAATTCACACTGGAGAAACTCAATATACCTTGGTTTCAGAGAAGCTACAGTGGTTTGCACTAGCTGTCAAATATTCCACTGCATTTAGAGGACTAGATCTAGCTTTTTGTAATTGACCCTATTTGCTTTGACTCCAACTCCATTGACTTCAGCAGAGGAGAAATCTGGTCCCAGTGTATCACACCTTTCTTATAATATTCATTTTGGGCAGAGAAGACTTTGTTACTTTTTCTTGAAAGAGTATCTAGCCCCTTGAAAAGAACATTACTTTAAAGTCTGATTTGTAAATGATTTATGTCTCTCTTTTTATTCCTTTCAATATATTACTTAAATATGAAAGAGTGGAGTGCTTGCTTTCCTATATATTACTAGATGATAAACTGTATCTATCATTTTCTAATTTAGTTTTGGACAATGCAGCATATCACTTCCCCCCCTCCCCCTTTCCCTTCTCTCTGTGGTGTTTGAAAGAACCCTTTAACAGAAATAATGTATAATACTATTTATAGGGTAATAATTTACTGTATGTGATGCTGTGGCAGTGGATGACTTTCTGTCCCCTTCTATTTTCATTTCTCTCGGCAATAAGAACATTAAACCTTCACTTTCAAGGAGTTGGAAGTATCACATATGGAAAATACCATCTTTCATCACACATTGTGACTTGTTCTGTCAAAAAACAAATTCTGGTTTGCGTAGTCAAATTGAGTAGCACTTACAGGTCACTTGCTGAGGAAGGTACTGTTCTGTGTGAATAATGTTATGCTGATCCTGCATGGGGAGGGCCTGGTTCAGACATCCCTGAGCTAAATAAGAGCCAGTATAAATGTCAGCACGTTGTTCCAGCTGGCAGCCAGGTAGCATGTTTTCTGTAGCCATTTTCCTGTTTCTCAGTTTTTATAATCAAAAGCGTATTTCTAAAATGGAGAAGATGACAGTGTGACTGTTGGGCATTCTGATGAGAAAAATACAGAATAGGAAGATCTAGAACTTAATCTTTAAAAAAACAGTTTCATCCTTAGGATAAGAGTAAATCGACTGTTCCAGCAGTGACCAGTGTGTGGTGCGCAGTTTAAGCTTTATGTACCAGTTCATTATCCAATGTTGGAAAAAATGAGTATCAGTTTTATGCAGAATGCATATCCGTGTAAATTGCCCCGTGTAGGCTGTGAGCTGTAGACAGTGCAATCATAATAGCTTTTCAACTGATGCAGGTTTATGGCTTCAGAACATTAATCATTTTCTTACGCCTTTAATTACCATAAGGTAGTTATACTTGTGTCCATAATAGGTGCTAAACATTATGCCACTGATACGTTTTTAACCGTTCTTTTTCTTGTAGCTAGTAAACACAGTATAGCAGACCATTATACCATTATGAGTCCAGAACTTTTTTTTTTGAAGCTGAGGCCATTAGGAACATTACTGCTGTACAGCCAACAACATTCTGAGCTATATTTGCTAGCTAATTGTAGTCTTCTGGTTTGGGGTTGGTTTTTTTTTTTTTTCTTTCCCCTCTTTCTCCTGGCTTTAGGAATGAGAGAAAGGAACAATTCAGTTGCTAAATAGGCATTGCTTAATTAAGAGAAGATGTTTTTTCCCTTTTAGAAAAATAAAGCCTAGTTCCGAAAGTGAGAAAGAAAGGGAAAGTTGCTGCATTTTCCACAGTACTAAATACAATGTAGAAGAAAACAGTGATGCTACTTACATGCTGACCGTGCTGGGCAGTGCTCTAGGAATCTTCTTTTTTTATTTTGCTGTCGACTTCCTAAGTTATAATTTACTAGTTTTCAGTAAAGCAACAGTTTACTGATGTTTAGTAGGCTGTTCACAAAGGAGGATGTGAGATTCAAAGCTCCCTTCTAATCGAAGCTGTCAGCCACGTTGCAGGTAATGAGGGTGCGTTTTGGCAATGCTTCCATGTCATTCTTAATGAGGATTTCAGGTTGTGGAACCTTATACCAGTCTCGCTATTGTGTGGCCTGATTAATGAGTTGTCAGCATTTTATTGAATATAGGTAATCAGAAGCAGCGATTGTATTTACCACGTTTGGCAACCAAGAAGTAGAGAATGTACGACTGACAAACAATGTACAACAACCTCTAGCTGTTTAATTTATGTGCATACACAAGGTTTTATCAACTCCCCATGTATATTTTCAGTTGATGTTTTTCAAAATTGTGCACAAGTGACATGGAAATATTGAACTGCTCTACTATTGAATTTCTTTAGTAATGCCAGCATATTCAAAATTGTCTCACCAAGGACAGTCAGTGATGTTCTAGTTGTGGAATTTCATGCATTTGATGGTAAAGAATTAACTTCTGAATCCTTTCCTAGCTTGTTTCATGTTTTCAAGACTTCTTTTTCCAGTAGTTGACCTTCTTCTGAGTTTCCCATGTTGATTACTTGGCATTTATGCTGACCTTAACTAAGCTGCACACCTTCTGAAAAGGAATAGATAGAAATGTTTCTCCACCAGCACTTACGCCAATAAAACATAGACTTGTAGTTCATAAATGTATATTATGTCTAAATTACTTATGATTTCAAGAAATTATCTACTTTAAAAAAATTACATTGGATAATGAATTACGTTTACTTAATAGACCAATTTTCACAAATTATTGAAGTTTCACAGTATCAAAGCTTCTGGCTAGGAAGAGGTCACCTTGATATTTGCACTGAATTTATTTCAGCCTTGGCTCCACGTTTTATCGTTCTTGGTGTCTTAAGTTTTCTCTTACCTCCACAATTTTTTTTAATCTACTTATTTTTATTATTTGTTTTTATGACTCTTACTGTCAACATATTTCACTGGTTTTCTACTTACTAAACAAAATGGTTCTGCCTAAATTTCATGTGTAGTCTTAATTTTGTAACTTTTAATGTATGATCCCTGCTATTTAGGTTACTCTGTATTTATTGCTTGTTTTTGTCACTGCCTACTAAATACATTAATGTCTGTGTATCTTTAAATTATAATGCTCCTTTCTTCCCCCAAAATGTCAGAACTGAAAATGAAACTCTCTTCCTCTTCCTTCACAACAAATTTAAATATCCACTTACTAAACACTAGGAGGTAATCATGTGCTTCAATCCAGTCCTGAATTATCTGTCTATAATTTTCAGCGCTTAAGACAGCATAATCACATTAATATGCCTTGGATGCAGTTATTTAAAAGATATTTTGCTTTTAAAAAAAAAAATCAGAACACAAAACCACCACCACCAAAACACCCAGACAATCCTATCTAAGCACTATTTGGCTACTCCAGTTCCACCCACTGTGAGGGTGCTCACTCTGCAGTTTCTCGGCCACCCCAGGCCAGGAGTCACAGCCTCCCTAGGTCTGTCAGTCTGCCTGCTTGCTAATCCGTTTCAGTCCCAAGGAGCATGGCTGGAAAAAAAAACTAGATTGAAACTGTTCAAGCAAACCCATCCCGCTTGATTTAGACCAAAGCAAAGGATGTTCACCCAAACATATCAGCTAGCAGGTCTGAGTGTGGAGTAACTCCTGGGGGACAGAGATGAGCTGCTTGAGGCAGGCAGTAGCATCTTCACTACTTAAAACTGGATTTAGAAGGCTATGTCTTTCCACTGTCTGAACTTGCTTTGTTAAAATTAGTGTGGGCTTTTTTTCATCTGATTACTGAATTTTCAAAAGTACCTCAATCCTGTTGAATCACCAGTTATTTTCAGTGTGTACCTGGTGGTGTTATCCTGCATCCTTACATACATGGAACATGAGAAAGGTATATGTGGAATCTGATGGGAACTGATAGGAAACAAGATCCATATTAAAGTTTCAGCGCAAGAAATGTCCTAGAAGCTCACACATGCATCGTTTCCTCCTTTGACTTAGCACTATTATTGCAAATTAGCTTTTCTTCAAAATATAAAATACTACTACTACTTCAAGTAGGGTTCTAACCAGCTTTGAAACTGTTTGCATAAGCTAGTCTGACTGCTATCCTTAGCATTTTTTTCCTCTTTCTGCTCTTTCAATCTGTATAGGAAATTTTTCCCAAATTCCTGTTGCAGCGGGGGTTTCTTAATTCGAGTTAATTTTCCTTCTTTTGGTGTTTGCGTGAATTCAGATACCTTGCAGCAACTAGTCTTTCTGTTTGTTCAAATTATTTTGTGTCTTAGAGGTTTAATTGTAATCTCCTGTTTTCTAAGGAATACAAATCCTCCTTCTTTGGCCCTTCTGAATTTTGGAGATCCTTCTTTCATTTGGATGTCCACCACTTTTTTTTGTTTATTCCCAGAATACTTTTAAGTTAAATACCAATTGCTGGACATATGGTGGTTTTAACATGGCTTCATTAGTATGTATTAAGTGTTAGTATAATTTATTTTTATTTATTCTTAACTATTTTAGATAGTGATTGCACCTTTGCTTTTTGAAATAATTTTAAGTAGTAACGTTCAGACTTTCAGTGGCATAACCCTACAAACTTTCAGTCCGTTATTCTTTTCCTGTCTCCAGGTAGTTGCTGTAAGTTCAGTAGCTTTTATTTGCATAAGCATCAAGCTGTATGAGATGATTTTGCAAAGCTCATACATAAATAATATAATTCAAATAAGTGTAGGTATTGCTCCCATTGGTTTTGACTCATCAGTACTGTGAGTTTTCTTGCTTTGTTGTGGAAATCCTTTCTTTAGCAATTGATTTATAAAAATCAAACTTGTTTCTTGTAGAATGACAGTATGTTAGTTTTGTAAATCTAACTAGAAAAGTCTAACTAGAATTGTGGTCCCCCACCCCCCAAAATACTTCTTTGGTTGTTTTTGAACAAACTCGTACTCTCATGCCTTAATTTTCTATTCTCTGCCTTTTTTTATAGTTTTTCTGCATGTTACTGTGACTTCATTTTGCAGGCTTTCAAACTGTGTGTTTTGGTGAAAGAAAAATAGAATAGGTAGAATATTTTATGACAGAGAAATGTGCAATAACGTGGTGGCTTGACCTTGGCTGCCAGACCCCCACCCAGCCATTCTCTTACTCCTCCTCCTCAGCAGGACAAGGCGGGGAAATAAGATGAAAAAGCTTGTGGATCGAAATAAAGAGAGGGAGATCACTTGCCAAGTACCATCATGGGCAAACCAGACTTGACTTGGGGAAAATTAATTTAATTTATTGCCAGTTAAAATGTTTGCATAGTGAGAGACAAAGGCCTTCCCTGAACCCCCCCTTTCCCAGGCTTAACGTCACCCCCTCACCCCCAAATCCTCTACCCCCTCCTGCAAGAGGGGTTTGCAGAGCTTTTTCTCACATTTATGGCTTTTCCTAGCTGCCGGGCGCTGTTTTGCCCTTTCTAAAACCGGCTTCCCCTGAGGCGCCGGGCTGCGCCCTGCAGGGAGGCTGCTGGAGCCAGACAGAACCGGCTGGAACCGGCTGTACCTGGCGCGGGACAGCCCTGGGCTCTCCTCACAGGGACCCCGCAGCCGCCCCTGCTGCCGGCACCTCAGCGCCTGCACACAATACAAGAGGAAAAAACTGAGCCAGAGACCATATTATGAAGTTTTAATTTAGACACATTCTTTGCTATCTCGTCCGTGATCGCTGCAGTGGGAGGAGGAGAGTTTGTGAAATACCTCTTTCAGTTTTAAGGTGTAGAGCTGGGAGAGGCTCTTTTCTCCCTGCAGGGGTAAGTCCTGCGAGGAAAGCTGAGGTAAAACCTGTATAAATCTGCCTGAATTGCCCTGACTTCTCTAGACTTTGTCCCATACAGTGATAATTCCCCCCCCTCCATGCAGTTTTGGAGGTTTTTTTACTGGTTTCTGGCCCCAGAGGTGTGAGGAAGGACTAGATAATTTGCTGAAATAATCCTGGCCTAACTCAATATTGCAGCGGTATTTTTCACAATTTGGAGATGTGCAGATGTTATGCTGTATATGTATAGCTGTCATGTTAATGCAAGCTATCTTGAATGTAATTGTATATATAGAGAGGACCCTTTGATCTGATAAAATTAATGGAAACCACATTAGATAAAGTTGCTCCGTAAGCTTGACTCTAACACATTCGGTTTCGATTATGTAAAAAGCTCTTTTGAACTGACCCACCTTCTTTTTACATTTCCTCTAATTAAAGTTCCTTTATTTCCCCGAGTTTGCTTCACTGCTAAATAATCAACGACGTTTCTCCATCCAATAAGTTTAAATGCTTTTCTGTATGCCTGCCGCTATCTGCCTGGGATGTCGTGTTTCTGAGAGGATTGGTTGTGTTTGGGTGGAGCGTGGAGGTCTGCCTCAAAAGTGTCATTTTCCCAGGCGTGGCATGGGTCATCTCATGCTGAGCGTACACACAAGCTAAATTTAATAAAGTGCTGGAATAAACCACCCCTTTTGCTGCCACGTGGCCACATTTACAAGGAAATTGAGGTGGGAGGTCAATTTTCACTTAAGGACTCAGGTTGGAGATGCCTGGGTTTTTAAGTGGAGGTCTTTTAATCTCGCTTGTCTGACAGGTGGTAAGAAATTTACATTTAAATTGTCCAGATCAGCTTCTTATTTGTACTGGGTTGTTGGACAAAAGAAGTTTCTTAGTCTCCCATATCCGTTGCTGCTTGATCTAACCAACCATAGCATAGGCTCCTTCTTTTCAAATAGGGGCATTGCTTCTGACTACAGTAATTGTAATTTGCATTGGCATTCCTCTTTCTCCTATATCAATTTGAATATTGTTCAAAATGACATGGAAAATGTGTTTGTTTGGTTTTTTCCCCCTGAGGAATGGCCTCTCGCAAAATGAAATTTTTTTACTTTAAAGCCGGATTTACCAATGTTGGTCTAACCAGAAATGTTGATGTTTGTTAAACCTTTCTAAACATTAGGAATTTCCATTACCTGCTAAAGCAGAATACATTTGCTTGTATAATGATTTAAAAAAAAAAAAATTTCACACTGACAACTTGTCAGAATACATGCTGAAAATGCTATTTAAAATAAGTGTTAATAAGACCTAAAGTTCATAGCAAGACTAAATTGGATTTGAATTTGTGGGACTGGAAGTGCCATTAACTAGTTATTTAATTTCCTTTTTGATTGAAGTATACAAGTCTCAGTAAATGTGTAATTGTGAGTGAAATGCAAATTAGAGATATTAGCAGAAATCATATTTTTAAAAAATACTTGTTTGACAATTAATGCTGTGATCTTTTGATACACTGAAGAACCCGATGAAATCTGGGATATATTGTTCATCAACCAGTGTTGTTGGGTTTAAAAGGCAACTGATGCTAGGGGCTGATTGTCAGTCAAGAGAAGTGTTACAATAAGGGGGTGCTAATGCGGGTATATATAATTAGCATGTGAGTGAATAAATCCTTAAAAACAGAAAGAAGGTGGAGGAAGAGTCAAGGTTTTCCAAGAGATTATGATATTTTTGTATTTTACCCATTAATCATTTGTTCTATACTCTTTAGCACATGAGGACTTGCTAAGAGCAATGGAAGTCTCAGATGCACAGTTGTAACCAGTCAGGTTTGCTGAAATCAGAGTTTTAAATTTCAAGTTTTCCTTATCCTTGCTTTAAACCAGTTTTCCCGTTAATCCAATCCCTAAAACTCTTTCTAATCACGTTTCTCCTTTTGTGTACATTGCTGTAATCTCAAGTACCAGAACAAGCGAAAGAGTTTTCGGTGCAGCATTGGGAGGAAGTTTGAATAGCTGCTGGTGGCTTCCGTATAATTTTTGTTCACTAAGTTGCTGCAATACAGCCTGAAATGAAGTTACACGTTTAGAGTAGATTGGCTGGTTGCTGTTATATACAGTAACATAAAATCAAATAAGGCACGCACTCTGATCCTTGCTGGATAAAAAGAAGGCTATGTATTTTCAGATGGAGCTCACCTCTTGCCAGGCAAATGACTTCTACAGAAATGAAGCAGCATCTAGGCAAAGAGGAAAAAATGCTTCCTCTTGAAAAATTAATGCATAAAATGTTGAGATGGTGCAATGATGTGTCAAGTCAAACATCCTGCACAAGCACTTGTTTTATCAGCGTTCACGTAGCGGGTGTTGAAGTAGTATGAAGTGCCCTACTGTACAGTGAAGAACTGAAGCCATTAAGCATCAAAAATAAAACGCACCCCTCTCTCTGTTCCTCTAAAATGTACTGGCTGCTTTGAACTCCAGATTATCTGGAAATATTTCAGTTTTGAGCTGTTGTAGATTTCCTGAATACAATAGCTGCTGATCTGTGTGACCCTTTAGTATGGTTTATCACTGCCTGAGGCAGGAATGGAAAAAAAAAATCCCCAGTGTGAATAATATACACAAACCAAGAATCAATAATGTATTTGTTAAAAAGAGTAAACTAAGTAGATTAAATACGCTTCACATGGTATCTTGCTTTTTCACCCAACCTGCCCTATAACTTCTTTCCATATATGTCTTTCGGGGAAAAAGATAAAAGAACATCTTTGTTTCCCTTTTTTTTCCCACAAGGAGCGAGCATATGTAGTTTCAGCTGATTTTCTTTATGTGCTCTTAGGAAATCTTTGATTTCCCTTAGAGAGGAGATAAGAACTGTGCTTCAGTAGAAATAACGTCAGATTATTTTGTTTGTTCTTGTACACATATGGCCTTCACCAAGTACTCTGTTGGTTTTAGATAATCCAGCTAGGTCCTTGGGTTGCATCTGTCAGAGCAATTGAATGTGGTGGAAGTGATTTAAAGGATAGCGCTGGGCTGGCAATGCTGGCTGTTTACTTTATGTGACTTTGTATATTTTGTCTATTGCCTGTGTATGTTTTATTCCTCTGAAGATTCTCAGACTTTTTATACTGTCATCTCCCTTCGTTTTGCTGTGGTAGCTTGTCTTCCCTCACGTCCCTCATATACATGTATATCCCCAAGTCCTTGTACTTGTAACTCCTGTCACAATATGCTACCTATTCTAGTTGAAATAGCGAGAGCTCCAGTGAAGTTAACGGCCCTGATATTGTCGCTGCCAAATTCAGCCCTCCTCCCCAAAATCCTGCACCCCATCTTGCAGCAAGAGGTCCTGTGCTCCCTCCCTCCTCTTCCTCTTCCTCCACCCCAACCTGCTGCACTTCAGTGCGCTTTCCCAGCTCCCACTGTCTGCACAAAGATCCTGTCAGCAAGGAGAAGAAAGAGCCTCTCATAGCAATTTCTCTCCCTTCTTCCCCTGCCCAGCCTCTAGTGGCAGATGCATTAGTAGACATAAGGGACTCCAGCAAGGAGAGGTACATTGAGAATATCTCAACTTCAGGCGAGCCTTCAATTAGAGTTTGCAATCAATTGCAAGATGCATTTCCATAGGGAACCAGGCTTTGCGAGGTCCAGGATCATTAGTTTATTCCTGTTGCTGAACAGCACATGTCTGGATGCTTAGGCTTCCCTCAGTGCTTACAGGCACTGCGTGTCGAGGGGGGCCTGAGACAGTGTCAGTAAAGGTTCATCATCCTTTCCATCCAATCCATTGCTGCATTGGACCACATTTTTTAGAAAAACTACCAGTTTCAGGTGGAATTCAGAGTGTGTGTGTGTGGGGTGTTTGTTTGTTTTTTGTCTTTTGCAGCATTAGCAAGGCACTTCAGGAAGGTAGGATTGATTCCCTACGCATTGCTTCAGTAGAGAACAAGAAGGCATTTTTATTTAAATCAGTGAGTAGAATAAATGTTTAACCTTGTTGGAATTGTAACTACAATGAAGCCAATATCCCATTGCTGTTCAATTCAGTGTATGATGGGAGATTTCACAGCTGACTAGTGCGTTACACTTTGTTTCAAATTACTTTTGCTGGTATTATGTTGCCACCCTAAAAAAACAACTTGCTATATATGGATAAGTAGAAGATTAAATACTCTGCATTAGGGAGCTCATGTACACTTTGAAACCTCTTTCAATTAACATTTCTCTGTACAACACTTGTTTTTGGAATAGCAGTTCTGGATACGGTATATAGTGTGTTTTAAGAAGAATGATGTACTTGAGCTCATGAACAGCTGCATACGTGTGTCTAAACGGCCGTGTAATTTACGCAAACTCTCATAGGTAGATTTTATAATTGCAAAACTACCTGTGTAAGTGTATCTGTCACTTGCATTTGTGTTGTATATCCTTTCTCTTGCCATATGGGAATGCGAATTGACAGAGTAGTGAGATCTTTTCCCTTTCAGTGTTGTGGTGGTATCTTTCTGCTGCTTCCCCTATTATGCTCAGCTTGAAGCCTTAATGTTCCACATGGGCATTAGAAATAGCCTGACAGACAGAAAAGCTCCATCACGTAGCACAGTAAACAGCACAGCTCTGAAGCAGTTTGCTTCCCAGAGAGTCTCTGAGTATTGCTTGCTATATTTTTTTTTACAAGACTGTTAGAGAACCCATTTATCCATGATGTGGTCCCCCTGCAAGCATACTCCCTATAAATGCTGGAAAAAGAATACAACCAAAATCTTGACTTCTAATAAAAATCTACTGACTGCTGCAGAAAAGTGAAATTCTTGCAAATGTGCAGCTCTCCTGCAGAATCCTGGTATATACCTCCTGCAGTAAGGTACTCATAGGGAAGCTCTATTCCTTTTCAGCAGCCCAAGTGTAAATGCATTTTCAGTAAAACTTTTTTCTTTTTTTTTTTTTCCCGACGCTAACAAACATCAAACAGGTTAGTGAACTTAAAATCTAGTTTTTCTTTAGTGGAATCCTAAGACCTTGTTAGCGCAAGCCTCTATCTGCTCACATGACCTAAGTAATTATAGTATATGCCTATATTCAGCTGACACTTTTAAGACAATTATATGGCAGGTATTTTCCTGATTATATCAATGCAGTACCTTGTGAAGTGAAGCATGGTATGATATTGTGTGTTTCAGAGGAACAGCAATGACATGGTTTTTCTTGCATCTTAACCATCTTCTTGTAACTGACCTGTCTTTGACTGCAGCCGTAAGCTGAGTCCAGATTTGCAACCCGTACAGAAAAAGCACCCGAGTTGTAGATGATGAAGGCGGATTGCTGTGCTGATCGGACAAGAGACCAGTTTCAGTCAGCACAGCAATGAGCACAACTGGGCATCTTTTCTGACAAGCCGAGGCTGAGCCAGTTGTCAAGAGAGCTACTGCATCTCGGCCTGCAACCTGTCTTGGTTTTGCTGACTTGCATGAGGTTTATAATGTGCCCTGGTGCCAGCATTGACTCTGGTTGACGTAACCGGGGATCCACCGAGTTACCCAATGCACTTCAGTGGATGAAGAAGGGCTCTCCGTCATTTCAATACTCTACCTGCTTTGTGTCACTGCATCATAGCAGAGACATTCTGTTTCTTGCGTTAGCTGCTAGATGCCTATTTTGGGTTTCTTTATTAACCATCTTCTACCAGCTGCCTCTTTATCGTGTCAGCGATTGAATGTAATTGGCAATCATTCTTCAGGAACTGTATGTATTTTCCTGTTGCTGCTGAATTTTTTTCACTCAAGGAAAATGAAAAGGCATGTTCCTTGCTTGAGAGGAATTGAGAGAGATATAATGATTTCCTCAGAATTGAGAGAGATATAATGATTTCCTCAGAAGAATGTTTTGCTTATGCATTTTGAAAATGTCTCATTTTCCTTTGACGTTTTATATGCCTGCTAATTAATTACTCAAGCTAGTCTATAAGGGATACAGTGAATATGTGCACCTTTGTTTCTTGGGGTAACTGGGGTAACAGAAAGGTTACTGGCTTTTCACAGTACTTAATTTGGCTGTCTTTCTGAGAGTTACTTTTTGAGTGGACAGCAAATAAGGTTTTCTCTGGCTGAATGAGTTCAGTAAGGCAAGGTAGGTTATTTAGCAGAAGATTCATGGCTCTTGCCTTTAGTTTTCAATGCAGATGATCCAAACCAGGGCACTTCCTTTCCAGGTTGCGAGTGTCCACAAAAAACGATCAAGCTAGCAACTTTTCAGCTTCTTTATTCAAATCACCACGTAATCATGGTTATATTAAAAAAGGGGGGGAGCTCAAAAATAGCAACAACCTAAGCTTGTTGGTAGAACACTACCATTTCTGCTTCTAAACAGACCAGATTTACCATGGTAATGGGAATCAACCTAGCACGAGTGATTTCATTTTGACTACTGAAATATATCTTTGACAAGATGATTATATGGGTTTGGTTGCAAGATGATACTGCTAGTTTCACAACTGAAGGACAAGTGAATGTATTGAGTAACCCCACCTCAGGCATGCTGGGCTGTGCATCTCATTTGTTTCCTTTTATTGTCATAAAGTGATAATGCTGAAGCATTATGATTAGTATGTTGTCAATAGCTAGCCTTAACCCACATGACCATAATGAAGCTCAGTTATTCATGTCTGTTGTGATTCAGAAAGCATTTTTAGCCTTGATAATAATACTGGGTTTCAGAACGTATATGGAATAAATGCTTAGTGCCTTTTTTTTTTTAACAAACCTGGGAAAAGTCTTTATTTTCCACACCATCTGGTGCTGATGATTCCCACATAGTAAATACTTGATGCATGGTGGAAATACCCTGTCATACTGACTGCAGAGGCAGCTTTCGGTACAATTCCACAGTGTCAAAATGTGACTATTGAGCTACTATTTGAAGAGCATCCTTTATATATCATTAAACATCAATGACAAATATATAAACTAAATAAATGCAAGTTATTACATTTTAACAGTCATGTTGATTAAACAGTGGGACTTGGGTTTGATTTTAGAACACAGGAACGGTCTGTAAACTATTGCATCTTGATATATGCGCAAACATGCCAGTGTAGATATTTTTCTGAGAAAGTATGAGAAACAGATAATGAGTATTTGTGTTGATGTGCATTTGGTTCTTTTCATGATTTGCTTCAAAATGAAGCCATTAAAACTGGCAAATAAGAATATTAAGATTGTGATGATCCTTTCAGAAACCATAGAGAAGGGAGCATATTTTAAATTAATAAAAACCTGTCTAGCAGTTAGGCTGTGCTAACAAAAAAAGATGCAGACCTTTTTTTACCAGAATGAGTTGATTTACAGAAAACATTAGGCATCTCAGTTAAACTGACAAATTATAACACTTATTACCCCTGCAGCTACTGAACTGATTTTCTGGATTGACATTTGCTTATTAGTATTATAACCTAACCGATATAATCTGTTATCATCATCTTTGGCTATATCATGTTAAGGGTTGATTATTTAGTACTTAAGTTTTGTTAATGGGCTTTTCATGGGGAGGTGGCATTACCTGATTGTAAGTTAGACATTTTTAATAAGATGCAGCATTGGATTGAGCACGGTAAAAGAGACAGATAAAGCTACCAGCATCTCCATACAATTTCGGAGTCCCTTAAATAGATTTCTATTAATTTTATCTCACAAAATCCTCGTTGCACTGTTATTCATTAAAGAACTTCTAGTATACATTTTTCAGGTACTGCACAAACAAATTAGGCATCTTTT
>VYZW01027884.1:1478-12716 GCA_013401315.1 Balaeniceps rex | reverse complement strand
TGTCAAAGGCTTTACTGAAGTCCAGGTAGACAACATCCACAGCCTTTCCCTCATCCAATAAGTGGGTCACCTTGTCATAGAAGGAGATCAGGTTAGTCAAGCAGGATCTGCCCTTCATAAACCCATGTTGACTAGGCCTGATCTTCTGATTGTCCTGGACATGCTGCGTGATGGCACTCAATATGAACCGCTCCATAATCTTCCCCGGTGCCGAGGTCAGGCTGACAGGCCTGTAGTTCCCTGGATCCTCCATCTGGCCCTTCTTGTAGATGGGCGTCACATGGGCAAGCCTCCAGTCGTCCGGGACCTCCCCTGTTAACCAGGACTGCTGATAAATGATGGAGAGTGGCTTGGCAAGCTCCTCTGCCAGCTCCCTCAGTACTCTCGGGTGGATCCCATCCGGACCCATAGACTTGTGAGCGTCCGGGTGGCGTAGCAGGTCGTTAACGGCTTCCTCCTGGATTATGGGGGGTTTGTTTTGCTCCCCGTCCCTGTCTTCCAGCTCGGGGAGCTGAATACCCTGGGGATGACTGGTCTGACTATTAAAGACTGAGGCAAAGAAGGCATTAAGTACCTCAGCCTCTCAGCCTTTTCCTCATCCTTGGTGGCAAGATCTGTGATGAGAAAGCAGAGCTTCAGGTATCATGCTGTTTTCCTTGTCCTCACGGAGCTCATCACCCTGATGCTGTGGTAAGCAGGTGTCTCCTCCTGGTCAGGAAGGACCAGAGTAGGGCAGTGCTCCCTCACCTTTCCCAAGTGTAAGATGCAGCTAAGAGGTCCAGCAGGACTTAAACCAGTTGCGCTGTATGTTGGCCACCCAGGCCTAAGCCTGCTTGAGGCATCTGGGCTCAAAAGAGTTACTGTTGCTGAAATAAAAAGATCACTGGTCTTAGGTGCCTGAGGAAGGACAGTACCACTTGCATGGGCTGGCAGGTATGGCACAGGACCCATAGGAGAGCCACTGGCCTCCAGAGGGATATCTGTGTGCCAGGCAGGATATCCCAAGCACCTAAAATGGTGCTAGGTATTGGTGCCTAGTCTGGAGAGAGGTGGATGTCCTGCTGGGAGGACAGAGCAAAGGGAGTTGCCTCTGTTCTCTATTACACAAGGCAGGGTAGTGCAGGTGTGCCTCAGGGAGCTTTTAAAAGCACTAGAGGTTTATTTGGACATGATCACAACTTTGTGTCACGTGCAGCTCTCTGCAGGTAAGCATGGCACCCCATGACATCCATTTAGGTACCACGTTAGTCTGGTAGTATCTATGCTACGCAGCGTTATGTTACATAGGCATATACCTAGGAGGTGTAAGGCAGCAGGGTAGGAACGTTTCTCCTGTCTCTCCCTTCAAAATCAGGTCAGTCAGCTAACAAAAAATTGCATTTACCTGCTGAGCCCATGAAAACATTCGGGCAACCCAATTTCATACATATTTCTGCAGACTGCAGAAAGATTGATTGATCGATCTTTCTTTCTTTCTTTCTTTCTTTTTTTTTTTTTTTTTAAATTTCTCTTTCCCCCTCCTTTTGGTGGTCTCAGCAACCTAATTTTGGCTCTTTATTCTTCAGAGACAATTAAAGAAAGTGGCATCTTGAGATTGAGGTCTTGTCTTTATCTCTACAGAAGGATGCAGATGGAGACAGTATGTCTTGGAAAATGTTGTCTGATGCAGTTTCCTTTAACGTAACCTCAGTTATATTCCCCTAGGCAGAGCAACTAAGTTTCCACGTTTATTCCAAAAAGGAGTGGAGTAGCTAGCTGACAATATTTAGTTAATGAAAACAAATACTTTTTACAAAAAATTAACTAATGCAAACAACTTCCCCTAAGATAGTATTACTTTTGGATTTGCTTGGGTAGTTTTCATGCTTACAGTTTTACAGTTGTCAACAAAACTAAGCGTAATTTTGAAAAAAAAAAAAAAATGTATTTATGCCTAAGGTGATATCTTTTACAACAAGTTTGGGCCTGCAGTGACATGTATTTATTTTAAAGTATATTTATTACTCAGAAATAAAGCTCTGAAAATCCAGGTTTCGATTGAAGCCACTGACAGATCCTCAAGGACAGTAAGGGTGCCGATAAAAATTCAGGCGGCTATTTTGGTAGCTCTTATATGCCGGTATCATTTGATTAACATAATCTCCTCCCCTCCCCCAGCACTGTTCTCTTGGGTAGGTTAAAAAATGATCCCCCTTTCTATTTCTACATTCCAATTAGGTGGTAATCATATGCTGCTCTGATTGAAATGAAAATCAGCCATCATGCCACTGTCATCTAGCTGAAGTCAAGGAAAAAATGCTTTTCAACTTGTACAAAATTAAAATGATTTACTTGCTCTGTGTAGCTGCTCTCTCACCGGGCTCAAAGAGATTCAGTGCTGTCCCCAAAGCCCAAACCTAACCATCATCCCAACAGACAAGTCATTTTCTGAAATGATAAGTAAGCTGCCAAGGCAGCGATGCTTTCTTGTATGTTCTTCAGACTGCTATTCAGGTAGAAGGCTGATAAAGCAAAGCAGACAAAGCCCGTATTCATTACACATGATACTTTATTTATTAAACTTAAAAAGCTTTTGTTATTTTTGATAAAGCTATTGAGAGAAAGGCAGGAAGGCATCTCTCTTGGAAAGAAATGTTAGAGCTCGTGACTGCTGTGAATGTCCCATGCGACTGATGTCCTATGTGACCTGTTTCTGAGTTACTTATGACCCAAATAAGAACGGGGCAGGGAGAGTTGGAAATATGGCTTCCTGTCACCCCTTCCCCCTAAAATTTGTTGAGGATCAAGGAAATCCACTTCTATGCATAGTGTAGATGTTTTCAATGAATACATCTTTGTAAAGGTTTAGGTACACTTAGTGTACTGCATAAATAATGACTCATGTAACTCCATTACAGCTAATCAGTGTCACTAATACAAGACAGGTATCTGCATAGGGTTTTTGTGTTTATAGTAGTTAACTATCTAATAATTGAAATTTGTCAAAGCCGTTATTCTTTTTATCCTTACAGTTTAATGGCAGTTATGGTAACAGGAACCTGAATAGCTTGAAAATTCTGCAAGCATGTAGCTAAATTAACAAAATTGTTGCTAGTCACTAGCTCAGGGTTGAGATTTTGCCTCGTTTCTTTGGCCCTTCTCCCCCTCCCCCCCCCCCGATTTCTGTACATTTGGAGGGGCCTGAGCACTATAGCAAGCTGTGTGAAAAGGCCTTAAAAAATAAATAGAAACAATGTTCCCTTTTTTTTTTTTTTTCCTCTTACTGCTTGCATGACAAAAAAGATCATGATAACATCCCTTTATTTCAGTACTGGCTTTCAGCCAGAAATCCCAGTAATTTCAACTGGCTTGTCAAATCAGCCCAATGCAGAAGAGGTCCAGACTTCATTTTGGGAAGATTCAGTTATTGTTGCTATTCTTCTGGAGACTCTTTAAATTGGCTTGTGCTCCTCACCCCGTGGGTACGTAGGAATAAACAGACAAATAGATGAGGAATAGCAATTCATGTAGTTCTAGTGAGATACATGGATAAAATACTTCATGAGTAACAGAGAAAGTGTTGTTACAATCTTTGTTTTGTTTTGTTTCTGAGCTCTTCATATTAATAAATCTGTTGTGATTTATGTTTTGCTATACTTTCGTGTCCGACTGAAACGTATCTGTCAATTACAGCTGGATCTTAGCAGGAATTGAGCTGAGACGGGGTAAGAGAAAGGAGAGGCAGGAGAAGGTTTGCCTTCTGCTCTGTGGAGGTTTGCAAGGAAGCTTCCATCATGAAGACAGAGGTTTGGGAGACTCACAGTGGAAGCTGTCTGCTGAGGATGTGTAAGGCCAGGCAGTTGCCAGCAGCAGATAAACCAGGTGGCCAGCTGATGCCAGCCAGCCACCCAGGCCTCATCAGGGTGCTGAAGAAACCAGGGGAGTGTCCCTTTGGCTCGGCCTTGGGGCAGGGAGCCCAGTGCCCAGCCCTGCTGCTCCACAGCTGCAGCCTTCAGAGGATGTCTTTGATTTGGGGGGTTCCTTTGGCTGCAGGGTTTTCAGTTCTTTGAAATGGCTCTCAGGTGACATGTTTGTCAGTCTTTGCAGACAAGAAATGTCTGTCCATGTGGCCTGGACCTCTCCGAGTGCCCTGGAGTTGCTTTAGCTGTGCAGCCCAGCATGTGCTGGAAGCACGCGCGGTCAGGGCGGACAGCTACCAGCTGACGGCTGCGCTGCCTGCCCAGCCGCAGCGCACAATGCGGTGCTAAGTGAAGCTACTCTGCTGGCATGGGCAGCGGCCCCTCCACATGAGCCAAGAGCACATGCTTTGTTTCACTGGCACTTTCCTGGCATCCTGCAGAGCGTATGATGTCTGCTTTTTGGTGTTCTGTTTCCAATAAACTCACGTAGCTGTTTTGCTTCTGGAAAGCTGCCGCTTCTGTTCAATTTAAATTCAGTTCTGTTGCCTACAATTTTCCCCAAAGCAGAATGTCCACTGTGGCATGTGAGGGTGAAATAATAATAAAATATAAAAATACATTAGGCAAGTCTCACACTGGAGCAAGCATTGGATCACCCTACAAGGGATCAAACTGGTATAAGCTAGCTAACCATAAAGGGAGTATTTTGTTAAGTTTTATTCTGTCTTCCCATCTGAGATTTTATCTGGCCAACTCCTGCCATCATCTCCGAGCATGTTAGCCATCAACAGTAGGTCACAATCAAATCTATATATAAGGAAACCCGTGTGGATTCTTATAGCCGGAATGCGTTCCCTGTGAGGAACAAAATGAGTTTATTGCTGCTAGACTACAGCATCTTGATATATAGTTTGAGATATATGATTCTGACATTTAATAGGTTAGATGATATTGGCCACATACTTCATAGGTTCTGTATCATACTGTATTCCTGGGAAGGTGAAAAATGGGTCTGTCTATTATATATGAAATGACAGAACAGATGAGAAGAGCACTGTGGATGTGGGGAGCATTGACAATAAGAACCTGTGGGAACATGGGAATGACTGGCAGGCTTCCAAGATAAAATACCTGATAATTAATACAGAAGAACTTGCTTAAATTCAAATGTGAGCACAGTTTAAGGGTGTGTATCGCCTTCCTACTTAGACTTCGGGACAGATTATGTGATTCTTTCATTTATTTGGAATTAATGTAAAAATGGAGAATAAATTAGGTGAGCTATGAAATTCTTTACTTTAGTAGGAATAAACAGTGCTTCCTGAGAAGAGTTTTTGAACGAAGGCTACAAAAAGACTTGCTCAGGTTCTCACCTTGCTTCTAACCTGGTCTCTCAAGAGATAACAGAGCGAAGGTTAATTTTTACTAGCGTAGGCTGTTCGCAGCTACTAAACCTAAATTGGATTCATTTATTGAAGTATTATTTTTTTTTTTTTAACATTAAAAAAAGGATGAATGTACTTTGGGACTAGTAAAATAACTGGAAAACAATCAGTGGTTAAGATTATAAATACTGGCTGAGGGTTAAAGCAGAATTAAGCAGGTTTAAAAGCAGTATAATTTTACAGTTGAAATGAAAGTCACCATGGCACAGAGCACAGATTTGACTTGCAGTTATGCCTTGTAAATAATCAGGTTGGAGTTGTCCATGTATCTCTGCTTTTCTGTCTGTCTTCATCCTGATTCAGGAGTACATTTTAATATTACCAGAACTGAATTTGGGATGCTTTTCTGAACCAGGAGTATTGAACTTTTCTGAGCCAGTGTATTTGTCTTGTCTTTGCTATTAGACTAAAAATACCACATGCTCATACACTGTCATACTCTTCAGTACTGCAGTCTGAAATAAAATTCTAAGAACCAGCTGCTACGTGTTCATCCACATGATCAACGCACAATAAATCCAGGGGGGTAGTTGTCTTTCTGATTTCTTCTCCTTGCAAGAAACTAGGGCCTTTCATGAGCCCATCCCCATATGTCCTGGATTTGATGGGGGGCAGGGAAGGCATTTTTCAAGTTCTGCATTATCTGGCTTCTTCCATCCAGCTTTTCCACATACTTACAAGGGACTGTGGATTTAAGCCTCAATCCAGCTACGTGTCCTCAGGTTGGGGGAAAGCATTTTATATGTGACTTTCAGCCTCTTCTGCTGGAAATTTCTCCTTTCACTTAAAGTCCCTTTGGGCTTTATAAGGCAAAAGGTTAAAAAGCCTTAGTCTTCTATTTGCATATTCATATTCTTATCCTTTAGTTGAGATGTTAATGTATAACTATTGTTTTATTGCTAAAATACAGTATATTTGATTAATTTCATTAATTCTTTTTACTTTCACCTTGTTTTGCAAGAGTGTGTGTCAAATGTCTTTTCCATGTGTGGAAAAAGTCTTTGAACTTGCACTGCTGCTTACTGTTTTGAAGTGAATGCGCAAACCTTGCCCTGATGTGAAAGAAACTTATCACCTAGCACTTTGACTCCCCTGAATTTAATCTTGATACCTGTCAGATGATAACCTCTTCCTTGTGGACATTTGAACAAACATCTTCCTTTGGGACTGCATACTAATGATATACGATCTGTGTGATGATAACCTCATGACGGGGAAATGTTTCAAGAGGCACAATAGAAATTACATGCTTTAGTTCTACCGACTTTCACTGTGACTCTGTTGCCTCACTGCTCTGTGTTCCCTGTTAAAATCTCTCCCTACAGATACCATATTAAGTTCATTAATATTTACAAAGCAAATATATTTCCCGTCAGACAGTTGAGGCACAACTGCCCTTGATTTTTGTTGGATTATATGAACATTGACACAGCTTTATATAGCATAAGTGCAATATCTAATTAATATGCATACTTATATTTGTAGAATACCCTAGGCACTTTTTTTGCCAGTGTGATTTTTATGGGGCATATCATATGAGAATAAGATCTCATTATAACTACAGGTTGTTTATGTGTGTATGCTCCTATTGGATGGGGTCCGAGTCTTCATGGGAATTTGGAAAGTGCCTGGATGCTCTTGGTACTGAAGCTCCTCTTAGCAAGGTGGAGTTGGGTATATAAGAAACTGCAATGTTGCAGATGATCAAAGACACTTGTAATTCAAAGCTCTGAGTGTAAATCCAGAGGGTGAGCTTCTATAGACTAACACTAGTCCTCAAAGTGTTCCTAAATTTTAGCAAAGAGAGAATTTTTGCAGTGAAAGAATTTTTGCATCACAGTTGCTAACAAGGAAGGGCAGGTATTAGTATTTTAATGATGGCAGTGTTAGTGTTTGTTACAGGAGGTAGATGAAAAGGCTGAATTCGCTCCCATGTTGGAAGTACAAGTATTTACAGAAAATATAGTTGTATGTTTACTAGCGCTTGTGTTGTTGTGAGCATGGTGTTTCAGATTCTGCAAGGCTCACTTTGAGACAGAGATATATTTGAGGGACAATCCCATCACATGCAATTTATAGCCATAGTATTACAAAAATAAATCTAGCTTGTATGATGCCTCCAAATAGCAGAAGCTGAGAGGGAAATAAGTAACTGTAAGATTTTTTCAGAGACTATTAAGAGAATAAGGAATTCTTTACAGGTAGATAATAAGAAGTATAAATAATGCTTCAATGCCAGATTGCTCAGTGAACTGGAATTTCCATGTAAATGGTCAGTAACCTGTCTTTATTGGCAATTTATGGTCACCTTCCATGTTTTGTATGTGGGGAAAAAGGGATCCTGCTGCGGTCCAGTGAGTGAAGGTCTGGTAAAAGAGGGCCGGTGTCGAGCCATGGGTAGCCATGAAGAGTGTGTATGGGTTTTTTCCCTTTGGTCAGGACTGGGAGTAAGCAGGAGCAAGGTAGCCTGATGCTGTCTTTTACCTAGAGTATTGCGGGAACTTCAGGAGTGAAGTGCTGAGGAGCTATTTGATCCAGTTTCTTAGCTCCCAGGTAGCCTAGCTGAAAGGGAAAGCTGCAATAGACCTTGAAAGTGCAGTGTTAGCTACTGGGTTTTCTGAAGCTTGCTGGTGGAAAAAGTTGATTTCGGATGTCCTACATATCCAGAGCAGTTGCATAGAGTAAAAATGAACTCCTGATAACAGGGATCTGGCAGGTTCAGTACATCTTGCTCTCCCCTCATTTGTACCTTCTTTCCCTTTGCAATTTTTCCCTTTCAGTCATCCCTGTTCTGCTCCCTGCGTGAGTGGTGAACTTGTCTCTTTATATTCCGCTCTATTGCCTGGGCATTTAACTAAGTGCTTTGGATCAGGAGAGAGGAAACAAAGACTTGTACCTCTGCTCTGGGTCTGTCTTGTGTGTTGCAGCTGTTGTTTTTAGGTAGGGATTTCATGTCCAGCTGCTCCTTATTGACCCTGTGGGAAGTGGCAGGTTGAATCAGTTATTTGACATGCACGTTCTCTGTTGGCAGGGTTCTCGAGAGCCTTATAATGGCACAAATGATGTTACTTGCTAGTGCAAAAGAAAGTTACAATTGGGTATAGCAATTAATATGCAATTAGGAAGGCATTCTTTTTTCTTTCCAAGTATTTTTTTTCTAGTTATTTTTAGATTTGAATTGACTGAGTAGCTGAAGAATTCTGTTCGGAAAGGAGGAGGGGGTAGTAGTTTTTCTGCATTAGCTTTGATTTTTCCTCCTGCAGGGACACCGAGAAGCACAGACAGCTGTTATTTAAAACAAAATTGGACATGAAATGCTATCAAACCATTTACTATCTCTGAACTATAACGCAGCAGTCCTGTGTTTTAATGATGTATTGTTGTTCATTATGCACTGCATTCCTGCTTGAACTTACGTTTATTTAGAAAAGTAATGAGATTTGAACTTAATTACAGTGTATCTCTAGAAACAGTCTATGTGTGCCAGCTAAGGTATTCTGTTAATTTACTGGTTTTGCTGTCCAAGGTAGTGACACTGCCTGGCATGATGCGAGGAGGAAGGGGTTTTGAAGGGTGTTGGACTGTGGATGTGTTGAGATGTCAGCATTATCAGATATGACAACGTCTGTAAGCAAAAGAACAGAGCAATCACAAACCCTCTTCAGCCTTTGGCACCACCGCTGAGACTGCCAATAAGGGTGTCAATTTGTGCCAGCTCCTGAAGCATTTTTTTGGTGATGATGACGTGTGTTGCTTTGAAACTGGATCGAGACAATTGGTGCACTTCACACAGGCCACCAAGCAGCCCTGGCCCCAGCTGCTATCCGCTTTCAGACATGTGTCACCTGGACTATGTCTGACCTAATGATGTACAAGCAAAAAAGGCTCTGCATTTTATAATAGTCTCTGGAGCTGTCACATCCCAGTTTTAGACTAGATTAATTAGCACCTGTGTGAGTAATTCATATACAGTCATTTAGAGCTGTTACCTTTTTTTCCAGATTATTTTCTTCTAAATGCTCTAGAAAGTGGTTTTGAAGAGATGTTCAGTGGTTAATGAAAACATCTATGAATGTCAAGCCATAGATAGTGTATGAATTATAAAGCTTCATCAAATGAAAATACATGAGAAGTATAGGGTTTTGCTGGCTGGGTAGCCTCTGTGGGCTGCTGCTAAAAGAGGTCAAATTGGATCTGTGAACTTAAAACCACAACTGTACTAATTAACATGATAGGAAAATGTTAGGAAATGCAATATAATTAGTCATAGAACTGTATCATAATTTCTTTTTCAGTTAGTCTTCTAGCACGTTGCCACAGCACAGTGCTTTCCATTAATAATGAAGACATTTTGGAGAAATAGTATTAGCAGCTGGTTGACTGTAGTTAATTGACATATTATTGTATTCCAGCACATTCTGTCAGGGACTGCTGTGAATGGCTTAAAGGCTTCTAGGGATAAATAAAGCAGAGATAACCAAAGAAGAGTTATTTTAACTTAACAGTTCTCAGGCTCTGTAAACCCTGATTCTAGGAGGCAATTTACTAAAATATGTAGAGAATTTTGATTTAGAAAATAATTCATACANTTGTTCATGTCTGAGAGCTTTTTGGCCTTTGTACTAGTCTGGCCTGTGTAGAATGAAATGGAGAACATGTCTTTGGTCCCTATCACAGCTGACGTGACTCTAGTTGTACTGATGAACATTATGTATTTAAAGAGTCTGATCCTGCAGTCACAGCACCCAGCTGGAGATTTTGCTTTTCTCTCCAGAGTATCTGGGATTAGGCACAAAATAGAAAACGGCAGCCTCTAGTGCTGATAGTTTCAAANTAAAGCAGAGATAACCAAAGAAGAGTTATTTTAACTTAACAGTTCTCAGGCTCTGTAAACCCTGATTCTAGGAGGCAATTTACTAAAATATGTAGAGAATTTTGATTTAGAAAATAATGATGTAATGGACTTAATAAATTTTTGTCTGTGGGGATAGCACATAAGCTCCTGTAGGAGTAGAGCAATGCACTGAGCCTTTGGAGTGTTTTAAAATCTGAGTGACTAAACGACATAAATCCATNGAAAACGGCAGCCTCTAGTGCTGATAGTTTCAAATGTTCATGGACGTATAAAGGAATTTCTTCTTAGATGTGCTTATGGGTGGAAATGGTAAGTGAGTACTTCAAAGGAACTGAGCTATTTGATCATGGAACATTTTATTGTACAGTTAATTACGTAAAATAGGCTGAACTGAGTTAGAGCTCTTAGTGACTTTTTTGCTGTGTGTATAATTAGATATACAGAGCTGTTTCCTCAGCTAGTGTCAGTCTGCTTAGCTCTATTTAAGTCAATTTGCATCAGCTGAGAAGCTGGACCCTGGTATTTATGGAACCATTGACTGTTTATTANGTTAACAGAGCTTAAAATGAATGCATCTTTGTTTTTAGAATGAGGACTAAAGAAGAGAGCCAGAGTGAAGCTGGGGAGGTTACTTAGCAAGCCTTTCACCTCCAGGTCACCAATTCAAATCCAGACCATTTTGTTCATGTCTGAGAGCTTTTTGGCCTTTGTACTAGTCTNAGAGTGACACACAGCCAAGTTCCGTACCCTAAGGAAATTTAGGCCAAGATATATAAGTAAGAAGAACGGTACTGTGTACCTTTTTACAGTAATGATGGGCTAATCTCAACCTTCAGCACTTTTATTTGAAGCTTGTTAGAACTTAACAGCAATTGGATATAGAAGTAAAGAACTACCATGATGTTTTGGGGATGTACTTGCAATTTGGAAAGAAACTTGTGGTGGGGGATTTTGGTCTTTGTAGGCTGTGATCAGAAGGCAAAAAATAACAGGCATGGAAAAGTTTGTCAGGGGGAGGAAAAAAAAAAAAAAAACTGAA
>VYZW01027883.1:30246-62638 GCA_013401315.1 Balaeniceps rex | reverse complement strand
GCTGCTTTTTTTTTTTTTTTTGATACTTACAATGTGTAAGAGCTTTAGCACATCCACAAACCTATCAGAGAAGCAAGAAAAAGTAAAGTTACATTTTAATTGCCCAATTAAAATAAACTGAGTAGCTGTTAAGTTTAGCATTGACACTTACACTTTCTCTGAGCTCATGATCTCCTTGGCAATGTGGTAAACCTTTGTTTTCTTTCCAGCTGCCTTACTCTGCAAATAAAATTATATGTTATACTATGCACCTACTAAAACTGTCGTAAAGATCATTTCAGGCTAGTAGTTCCTCAAACCCAATGTCATTATTCTATAGTTATTTCTAATAAAAATCTTTTATACTGCTTTGTAATCTCCTGGCTTTGAAATCTTCTGGCTTTTCAGGATCTGTGAGAAAATCAATTTAGCTTGTAGCTGGAAACAACAATGTTAGCTAAGAGTAGTTTTTATAACACTATCAGCCTTTCTATTTAATTATTACAGGAAGCACTGAAGCCCATAATGAATGAAGCCCTAGCAAGTGACAATTATTGGTTAGCAAAAGTAGTAAAGGACGGACAATATTTGTATATTATTCATTTTTTTTCTGATTAATATAGCAACAGTAATATTTGCAGTGAACTCAGACGGGTTTCAGGAACATCTTAAAAGAAATAACATTTTCTTCACTGAAAAAGAAGATGAAAGGAAAAAAATATCACACTGAAAAGTCAGCTTCTGACCATCTACTAAAGGAGTTGCTGAAAAACATAGCAACCATACTGCAAAGCTGTAGAAGTGTGGGCCTTGTCATCTACCTGAAACACTGTGGAGATAACGATGTTTTTTATATGCACACATTTGGCTTCCAAAAAATCAATGCTACTATTCAATATCAGATATAAGGAACAGGTATAGCAAAGCAAAAAGGGGTAGGTGTCAAGATGCAAATATGTTTTCTACACAGTGTAACTCCCGTGTATAATTTCCCTCAGATAAAACACCTTTCTCCATGGTTTGCCATATGCTTCTCTTCTGCCAGCTGTCACCACATCTATTAGATATTCAGGCTTTCATTTCAATGGGCTGCAAAGAAAGAGTGGGGATGAGGACACTACAACATCACAGGATAGACAACACAAGTGTGATGGAAATCCTGGGGAGACTGTCTTGCTTATGGTAGTATAATATAGGCATTGAACAGTCTATCTAGAAAAGCAGATATCAGTGGCATTGCATATATGAAACTTTGGTTCATAAGCATTAATGTTGCAAGATTCATCTGGAGTTTTAGGTCTTCTCCAAACCTATAAACAAGTCTGAAGTACTAGAAATCAAACCATTGAACCGATGATATTCATGGGTTGGTTTTAATGATATTGTTATATTAAAAAAAAAAAAATCTAAATTATTTTTTCATTTGAATTTAATTGATACAGTGCTGAATTACTAAATTAAAATAAATTTCTAAATTTAATAATTTGGTGTTGCATCACATATATGCAAAATACATTATTTATTTTATATACTACATGGACATCTTCACACAGAGCTGGGATTTTACCTCTAAAACTAAACTTATTTCAAAAAAACACTTAGATCTACCCAGTGAGGGTCAATCAGATTCAGGCAAGACTGTAACACCCATCCTCAGGCCTTGATGCCTTTTTAGAAAGCACAGCTGACACGCTGCCTACAAGACTGAATTCACAAGTAACTCAATTATGCAGAGCAAGGTATCTGCCATCACTGTAGATGTGACAGTTGCAAATGAGATGAAAATTAGTATTTTGAGAACAAGATGCTAACACTAAACAATTACAAAATGAAATATCGCAGCCTGTTTTCAACCCCATTTGAAAGACTTTTCACATACCAGCTGGCACTGAAAAGGCATTTGCTCAGCCAAAGATACTCTGGGCCTAAGAGAGTCTCCAATGGGAGAACCGAAGGGATACAAATTGGGCTCTCAGGCACAGCATTGGGAAGGAACCTTGTAACTCCTCTAATGGATAAAAAAAAAGCATCAAAACAGCCAGATGCTTGTGGTAAGGAAAAATGAAAACAAGCCCAGCTGACGACCAATGCAGAGACTGCTTCGTTCTCCTCTGCAGCTGCTCTCCCTGGTAGGAAGCTGGTTGTCAATCCCCAGCTGCCGGCCGCACGTGCCGCAGGCGGCTGAAGCAAGCCAACGAGCAGATGCTTCACAGCAAGCACTGAATTACTGCGTGAAACCTGCTCGAGAAGCCTTGTAACAGGGACGCTTTCCTGTAAAACTCCGTCGTGAAAGGTCGAGGGCATTTCTAGAGGCACGCAAGGTAAGTTAGCTTCTATGCAGGTACAGTCCTGCTTAGTTTCACAGGAACGAGCTTTTCCCTCGACTCTCCCTCCCCCAATTTATTCCTCAGAAGATCTGGTTAAATGACATTCAGGTCTGACACATCACCATCAAGTCTTCTCTTCCAGCACTGAAAAGTCCTTTTTTTTTTTTTAATTATTATTCATTGTTAAGGAAAGGAAGCAAATATAACAACTGTCAAAGGAAACAGAGCTGCCAGCACTGGTGCTGAGGAGAGGCACTAGTCTATGGGCAGGCTGGTGTCAGGTCATCCAGGACGGAGAAGTAAGAAAGCGGGTATCCCCAAGGAGAGGGACAGGACCCCCAGGGCTTCATTTCATTCTAAATAGTTAGCACTGTCTTCCTGCTCCTCATTTGAAGAAGAAATAAGGTCAAAATAGGGGAAATCATTCCAAGCTGGCACTCGCAGAAGCTAGCAGAAGGTCAGACCTCAACCACAACAGTCAAGTGTGGCTTACACTCCAAAAGCCATAGAGGTGGCTCTGCAACCCTACAACGACAGGTCTCTCGTGCACAAACCAATCATCTCTCCTCAGCACCAAAGGAGTGAATTAAGGAACTTAAATGCTGAAAGGTAGGTTGAGCCCTTTGTGTTTCATGCCATTGAAATGGAAGAATTAAAAACTGGTTCACTCATCTGTCCCCTGTGCACCAAGCAGTGATTTGGCAGGTTAGCATGCAGAACCTGCAAACACAAGCAAGCTGTCTGCACAGAAATGGTTACTGGGACACAGCCTTTGCTGCATGGCTGAGACACCCAAAATAGGCAAAACTACACCTTCCAAGAGATTTTTCAGAAGGACTTTCTCAGACCTTCCAACCTTCACCTGGCCTCTTTCCCTGGGCTTCATCAAGGCTGACATATCAAAGGTTGATTTTAAATGCTTAGTGCATAAGAGACACTGTGCACTCCAGGATCTGTGAGGTGTAGACAGCCTCATTAAAAGGTATTTACAAGTCTCAAAACTGAAGATCTCCAAGCACACATCTGTGTATGTAGCTCTGTTAGCGGGGCATGGTAGGCAGGTCTACAGCTCCACGATTCAGTGAAAGATTAAGAACAAATATGCCAGGCAACACACACTTTGTAATGGGATATTTCTAAACTTGACCTCTTAATACCAGGCTAGTGTACACATATTAAATTAAAATTTTAGGGAAAAAAAACACTAAACAATAAGAATGACGAAAAGAAATATATAAAGTTATGTTGACTCAGTGCCTTTTATTTGAAAATATCCCAACAGGTTACAACTTACAAAATAGCGCAAGAGTGAGGAATAGCTTCAGAAGATAAAGATAAAAAGATACCTGTTTATCTTCTTGAGGATCAGTCTCCCCTTTGCTGGAATCAGAATTTGTGTCATCATCTTCATCAGAACTGTTGAGGATATCTTCTTCATCTGACTGAAGATCTCCCATTACCACGTTAGGATGATCGTGGTGTTCTTCTAAGGACCTAAAATTAAAATATGTATAGTCGATAAACATACTATACTTTATTTATGTAAAGAGCTTTCTGTTTTACCCCACAATAAATGGTCTACTTGGTATCAGAAAACAGTAGCAAGTAGTCTGAAGATGACGACGACAGTGGCAGGCTTTTCCATAATGGCCTCATAACTCTGCAATGTTTAGCTATGCTGACACTGACAGCGAGCAAAAGCCACCAATACCTTTGGAGTATTTATGTTATTCTTGTCCATCAGAGTTTGCCTGACAGCAAAGTTAGATAAATCTAGTCCCTTATTGCTATGTGCATGTATAGTGCAACATTTGTACCATGTGCCGGAAGGATAAAGAAAGATCATAGCCATTTTGCTCTTCTCTATCTCATAGCATCAGGATTTGTTCCAGATATGGTACTCAAACTGGAGCTTTCTGTGTGAAATTTTAGATGCATGTATATATACAGAGTTGTTTCTCAATGCATATGCTGAACAACTGCATCAGGGATGGCAATATTATAACTGTTCTGCCCAATAATTCTTAAAAACAAGAAAGCAGAATCTTTTGTGATTAAAAACTCCCACCCCCCAGAGATAGACACCTTCCAGGTAGCTGTCCAAACTATAAAATATAACCTTGTTCTGCTGCTGTACAATGATTATAGAGGTATCTTTTCATTACGTTCAGCTGTATTTGCAATACAGAAACTGCATGAGACAGGCACACAACCTTCTTCCTCTAACTAGCCTTGACAACTTCAGTACAGATTTGAGAAATGCAGCTCTAGAAGAAAATAAAAAAGGGGGTATGGAAAGATAAAGATGAAGATGAAAACAGAGACTAGAGGAAACAGAGCCTGAAGTTCTGGTAAAGTTACACAGAAACACAGGCTCCTACTTTTAATCCTCAAAAATATCTGATAATTGCCAATTACACTAAAGCTGTGTCTAAATTCACATTATCTGTATTCAAGGCCTGCAAAGAGATGCTGGGATGCCACAGGCTTATTGTGATATGAGCCAAAATGGATTAGCTACCCTACAAAAGGAAAAGCAAATCCAGAAACTCTTGTCCCCAAGCTGTTGCAGCCAGCAGAAATCTCACTGTGCTGATCAACACCTAATTTTGTGCAGCCAACGTCTGTGGGGGCTACACACTTCTCCATATAGCTGCCCTCTGCCTCCCTATGCGAGGGATGGTTATGACCGATCTTTTATTTTCCCACCTTTGAATCACAAGAAAGCAGGGATGGAGGGCAACTCTTCAGACTCGCCACCTCCAACTGTGATAGTTACCAGAAAGAAAACCTGTCAGTGTGGATCCCACAGGAGGTGGCTGTTGGTAACATGAATAGCAGAAGTAAGGAATACTAGCTATGTGAGGATGCTCTGGCAGCCACAGCAAGGCGTTGATTATTCAATGCTCAAGGCAGAGTTTAAAAAAAAAACAAAAAAACAACCAACAAAACAACACACAAATGCTGATCACAAATAGAAATATATGTAGAGATGAAGACAAGTTGGCCTGCAGACAGGCTTTGGTCAGCCACGAAGACATAGAAAAGATTAAAATAGCTTGGTTCTATTAAGACAACACAGGAAGGACTCAGGAAACACCCAAGCAGTTACAGTCTCCGAGAACTGAATCGGGTGGAGGGGAGCAAGGAGATTGCCAGCTCATCACTGAGTTCAAACAAGACCCTGAGCCAAGGTGGCAGCACCCAGAGTGCAGAGAGACACCCAGTTATTTCAGTTTGGAAATTATCAACTTCACGCGGAAAGAGAGTGTCCTCCAGGGAGACGAGCGCTGAGGACGACAGTGCATGAAGTATGCCAGGGACGGTTCCCGCGCAGCCTCCACGAGCTTCAGGAAGGCAAAAAAGTGGCTTTTCACTGGAGCTTCCCCTGGAACTGCACTAGCAGGATGCTAAGACTTCTGCAGTTACTTGTTAACTTCAGCAATTCAGAAAACTTGTCTAGTCTATCTAATTCACAGTCAAATGACCTGTTGGCCTGAGAATGTTTATTTTAGTAGATGCCATCTCATATCCTTTTATTTTATAGATGACAAACATTTTTATATCATCTGTAGCATTACATGAGGTAGATATATCCCCCTGCTTTATTCAAAGCCTGCAACAGAAATAACTACTGCTACTCCTCCCTTTGCTATATTATTTACAGTTTTACCATGCACATCTGTCACTGAATCTACATCTGATCTGGGATTTTTTTTTTCCATTGCAAAAATGTATCGAGAGCTTTATCTCTGATCACACTGGAATTCACATTTTAGTCGCTTATTCATCAACATTTACTTTTGTTAATGTACATTTTATTGCCCTTTTTCCTATCCTTAATATTTGTTTTAATTGCTGCTTTAATTTCCTTTAACTAGGATTCCTTCCCACCAAGAAAACATTATTTCCATACTTGTGAAATCACAGTCCTTTTGCATAAGCACGTTCTACAGGATGCCCGTTCCCAGATTTTGCTATCATTTTTCATTTAAACATTTCAGGGCAACTGTGCTAACACTTACAATTTTAGAAAACCTGACCTTTTTGAAGTCAGAAACAAGCATATTTCTAGGTGAGGCTGTATTCTGCTTGCGTAAACATAACCCTGCCACCACTGAAGGATGAAGATCAAACCAGCTGACCTGTGTTGGGTGAAGAATTTTCTAAATGAAAGATTAATCGGTTTATCTAATAGGAAGTTTCAGTAAAAAAACTACTAAAAGTTTTTAATAATTAACTACTGATGATTTAGGATGCTTAGCAAGCGTCCACAGCAACGTTTAAGCAGTAAGCTCCTTTTCTTGCCTTTGTGGTGCATATGCAACTACTACTCCTGTAAAGGAAACTACGAGACCTGAGAGAACCATCTACCACTTCTTGCCTACAGTATCTGCCGCACCAGTCAAAGCACCTCAGAGTAATCCCTATACATCTTTATTCTGTATTTGCTCAGCTCACAGCCTAACACAGTCCTCAGGTTCTTCCACCTTCTACATTTTGTTGAGGTTTTTTTGGTGGTGTTTTTTTTTTTTTCTTCTTTCTTTGTTTTTTAAAGAAAAAAACACAGTGGATGATTAGATGATTAATGATCAAAAGTCAGTTCACCCCCAGCCATTTTCCAGAATCAAACAAGCCACCAGTTCAGGGATAGGATGCGATACTGTAGCCATGAGTAGATGCACTCCAGGTGGTAGCTATGGTTGTGTCCTCTTCTTCAGAGAAGATGGTGACAAAGTCACTGCCTTTATCAGCCATTTGCTGGAAAACATGTGACTCTTCTTGTACCTTACCCCTTAACCTTTCATCACAAATACTATGGCTTTTCTGTCGAAAAAGAATGCACTTTTGTATTTACTGATTACTCTTTCTGTACTTTTATCTCTGAAGTCACCTATAAGGTAAGAGTACAGTTCTCTTAAAGTTATCTCTGGATGAAGTGAAATCCCTTGTAGCCTTTAAACAAGTTTAGAAATAGCAGAAAATCTTTAAACAAACACAATCTTTTCTACCACATATCAATTCTCCTTTTCCAAAATACCACAGGCATGCAGTACCGGTTATTTTTAAGCAGCTCTTCTGATAGGTATTTTGGGGATACTGTGAACTATCACTATCTTGTTCCCTCTTCATCGTGATTGTTTGTCCTACCCACAGCACTACCAAGAGAAACTTCTGCATTATCAGTCATGTGAAACACTATCACTGCCAACTCACTGTGCTGCCCACTGAGTAAGAATATCTTGCTGTATCTTGTGAGCAAGTTACCTAAATATAGATGTGGGGCTTTTTGATTTGACACATAAAACAAAGGGATCATTAGTTTGCCTCAGAATGAGCAGTTTACGGGATGAAGCATATACATTGTGCTGTATTTTCCTAATGCGACAGTAAAATATTAATGAAACAAAACATGCCGGTCCTAGTCAGGCATACAGTAAGAAACTGTCAAAACTTAAGAACTGCCATCAAGATATTACAGCCAGAAAAATAAATCCCAATCAGCATAAAAACCTCTTATTGTCTTCAAAAGATGACCAAGACTAGTTCAGACTAGCTTATCTGTATTATTATAGAAGCTTCAAATAAGCCTGAGGCTTCACTTTCAGGCACTGTTGATTTAGACACTGCATAGGACACTATAGCCTGAAGTCACAATTAACATTTCAGTCTCAGTTCCCAATTCATTTAGAAGGCAATTGGTATTTTAAGCTTGACTGAGATGATTCAGAGAGATTCTCTGCCATGGAATGCCCCAACATTAAGTATTTTATAGTATATTGGAATTACTTCAAGTGTTAACATCACCATAACTACTAAAAAGCAAGTTTCCACAGCTCCAAAGTATGTGTTAAAATAGATTCATCCAAGCCGCTGCTTTACACACATTTCCTTGTGACCTTCATAATTTCATTATTTTTAGATGTTTTTTCTACTTCCAGTAAGTAATCTAAAATACGTAGGAATGCTGAATGAACAGAACCTTGCATACAACGCTCTGCTAAATTCTTCTTTTCTCATCCTTTTGTTATTTCAAAAGGAGCGTCCATTCTACTCTGCTTTTTGTAGGAGTGTCTCAGCATCTTTATCGGTCTTCTGTCTCTTCCTCCAGTATTTCATTGTGGTTTTTTGTGGGTGTTTTTGTTTGTTTGTTTATTTTTTAAGAAAGCCTTCGACACACAGGCAAAATTACACAAACTGAAGTTCCTACTCAACTAAAAAATATACACCAAAACACAGAGAGCCAACAAGCATACCCTACTATAACACTTCATCTCAAATCCTTTTTGTATTGTTACAGCGTTTCACAATCCTTTCACAGCTGCTTGCATCTCACTTTCCTCCGGAGAGGTAGCAATTACTATTGCTGGTTCATCCATTTTCAGTTTTTAATATCACCAGTCCCTGCAATCAGTTTCAATAATTAAGGCATGTTCAGCTGCTTTTTTTTTAAGACCTAGAAGCACACTTGCTCTCTGTGGAGGCAATAGCTGATAAGGCTGTTATGTTTTTTCAGAGCGTATCATACTTTTAATAGCTGTAGGTAAGGCAGCACTGAACAATTCCCTCAATGGATCCTAGCTGTATGCTTCTGGGAAGTCCCAAGAATAAAAGACTTAAAAGACTAAAGGAAAAAAAGAAAAGAAAAAAAAGTTCTATGGCATCTTTTCTGTTAGGTCCTATCTAAATTCAGAATCTCTCTTTTGAGGTATAGAGAAGGGCTATAAATACAAAAATCAAGTTAGGATCCCAAAACAATTTAAGAAGCAATTATCTGATCTGGATGCTCAAGGCAACAGAAAATGCTCTTGGAAAACCAAAGCAAAAGTGAAATTACTGCTTATTTAATAATTGCTTGATTTTGTTCAGTGAACTTCCTTTTGCTTTAATTTAATACTTTTTATTTAAGACAGTTCAATATCTTTAATATTTATTTACTGCAGGTTTTTGGAAAAAAGGAAATCAGCTCTAGAAAGCAGGCATAGTTGGCAAAGCACGAAGATAATAATGAATACTAAGCAAGGTCACTAGTGAGCTCCTAGGGAAGTTTTAAAAAAATATATGACAGGATTAGTGATCAGAGAGATTAATAAAGGCATGTACTTTTTGGATGAGTTATATTGTTGCTGCAATACCTCAGCTCCACAAACCACCCTGAAGAAGCCAACATCAGCACGTTTCCTTTCGCAAACCAGTCTGGAAAGCATAAAGATGAACTTCCTATCACTCCAGATGCACCTGGACCCTAACCCATCATATTCACCTCATCATTCAAACTTCAGATTCTCTGAACAATGGTGACTGTCTACCATTATAGCTAAAAAATTCCCTCCTTCCTTGTCCTCTTCATGTCCCCCTGCTCTTCATTTCTCCTTCAGGCATACCGGACCATTAAGCAGTAAATGAGGATGAAATGCAGCCTGGGCCAGGTGGCTTACTTATCTGAGTTACTCCTACAGCATCAGTCACCTCTCTGGTTTAATGACAGATGCACAGATGGAAAGAGCTGAAGCTGAGATCACGTCTCTCCTCTCTAGGTACAGTAGGCAGTTTGAGAAAGGCTGGTGGATACCGCTGCGGCTCTTGCAGTGCTGGCTTGGCTGCCAGCACTGGGGACTGGTTGCCTTACTGCAGCCAAGCAGCTTGGGCTTCAACTTCTCTGCCAAAAATGGTGCTTTTTCACAGCGAGCAAGTGAGATGGCAAGGTGTCCTCTCAAATAGGATTTTGCATGACAGGGTTGAAGTTATGCCACTCATTATTCTGCAGTGACAACTCAATGATTTTAATAAGTTCTTCGTATTATTAGGACTAATAACAACAAAAAAGGCAACAGACCAGAAGTGTTTATTGGTCTGATGCTAAGGAACATGACAGGCAGTTAATCTTGAGCTCCCTTTTATTTATATTTTTAAGACCACCTGAACAGATTGTGCCTGTGAGATTCATTAGTTCCTTTTGCGAGCTATCCTTCCGTAGGTGACATGGCTGAGGAATGACACAGGCCTCTACAATAGCCTTTAAAAAAAAGCACCACAAAACAAGAGGCAAACGAACTAGACCAATGAATCCACGATTATTTGCACCACTTTTTACTGTTGTGCTATATTCTCTCTGGGCTGGTTAGGGAACTTTTAGGATACAATTACAAACATAAACACTCCTCAAGAATCACAGCTAGAAAACAGAAACAACCTGCGTCTAGCTCAGCATCTCCAATTGAAAATGATTTGTGCACATCAGGTTACTTTTTCAAATTGCAATTTAAAGACTTCATGAGTTCAAACAGAATTATTTTAAGCAATATCATATGTAGTGTATGCATGCATAAGCATCTATGTATTTTATAAGAAGTCAGGACCTTTGATCGTGATATACTGTCAAAAGAGAAGCTCAAGACAATCTATTTTAAATGGATTTTGGTTCAGAGCTGCTTGTACTTCGAAAGCTGTCTGCTGCCTCCCAGGCAAAGGGCTGGCTGCAGAGAGAGGCCAGGTGGGAACGCCGGGAGTTTGCTCCTGCCAAGAGAAACGCCAAGAACTACCCTCTTTGTCCCGGCCTTTACCTCTGGCGCTCCGTGCTCACACCTGGGTTTTCTGGGCAAGGAGGATACCACAAACACTGCCGAGAGCTGCCACCACATTTAGCCTGTTAGATCATGCCACTGGCAGCTCCTTCTATACTTGGCTGAGCATGTTGCAAACTGCAACACCTGACTTGCTGGAACCAAGTTATCCTAGCATTTGCAGCCAGCAGCATTTAGTTTAGAATTTGTTATCCTCAGGCCAAGACAGCACTTATTTCTTTCCTCAACAAGAAGAAAAAAAATAAATCTGACTCGTATTCTAAGCAAAAAATAAGCAAGGCGTTTGTCATATGTGTTTCACACTTAATCAATTTTGTACCCTTTTTTTTTTTTTTAAGCAATCCATTCTGTCAGTCACCCTACTTCAGGCATACTACAATCAGTACAGTTGTGTGCATACTTCGTTGCACGATTTTAAAACACATGGTTTAAAAAAGTGCAAACAGCTCTCAGATTATCTCCCTATTTAGCTGCAATTTGAAAACACAAGCTCCTGCGGCCAGAGGCGCCCAAGGACTGCACTCGCCTCAGGCAGCCTCCCGTGCTCACAGGAGCGATCTTCAGTAAGACCATTTGTTGACAATTCCTCCATTCCTTGGAAAGTTCAACATAAACACACACGCATGCTTCAGATGTTTCCACACTCACCACAGAAAAGCCACATTTAGAAAAAAGAGAGAGGTCTCAGTTTTAAAATTCTTCAAGAAAACTGGTGCCCACAGTGGGCCAGTTCAGCTCCCGAGCAGCATAACACAGCTGCCTCCACTGGGGTGGCCACAGCAAAAGTGCCAAAAGGAGATTATGCCAATGTAGCAGAATATAATCCAAGAGCATACAAGCAGACAGTCCTGAGCATCGGTACTGGAAAGTGAAACACTGTGGCAGCAAAACCCAGGGATTTAAACCCTTGCCTTGAGACTTGTACAGGGGAAGGAGTCGCTGCATCAGTTCTTCCCATCACCACCCAAAGCTGTGAGGGATTACTTGCCTCCCAGGGTAGGTAAAGAGGGAAGTCTTGCAGAATTTACAGCTTTTTGCCTTCCCTTATCATTAATTCTTGTTTCAAAGGGAGAGCTGCAATGCTCATGCCCAAGACCTTTGGAAAAAACTCCTGGCATGGAAGTCATAAACAATATAAAACAGGACCACCACAATACGGCACTCATTTACAATCAGGACCTGCTATTCTACTTCTCTCAATTCACAAAACAGACCCTATTGGGAAAACTTTTATTGGGAAAGGACAGCAGGATCAGAAGAAAAATAGCACTTTACTTTCCAGTCACACACACACATAAAAAAGAAAAAACACAAATCCAGCACACACTGAATAGACTCCTAGAAAACTATAATAAAAAAGTGACAAAATCTCAAACTGAACACATGAAATAGGAAAGGGAAAACTTAGACCAAGTGAGAACAAAACCTCCTATTAATACCCATTTCAAACAAAACTGATTTTACCTTGCCAGAGCTACCATGACATTCCAATGTATAACTACTTCTGCTCCACTAAAATCAGAGTTAATGCAAGGCCCGAAACATCTTCTATATTGACTCATCATTATTTTTATGATTTTTGGGTGACTTTATCCCTGAAATCAGGGCTGTAATACCTTTCTTCAAAAAGCTGCTCATCCAGTTGAGAAATAACGCACAACCTATTGCACTCCATTTTTTACATGTCAGATACGTTGAAGATAACAAAAGAGAGCTAAGTAGCGGAGTACTCAAAAGGTAGTGACTTAGATCTAAAATAAACATGGAGTGACTTAACTATTAAACACACAACTGTCTGCACGCATGGGAGCTGACGCAGCTTCCTGGGTAGTCTGCCGGAAAACAGAGGATGAAATAGTTTGAGACCAGCACACACTAGCTGTAAAGAATAATTGGGCTGCTTGCAAGATCGGACTTGTGCTCTCTCTTCCTCTAATCTTTTGCACAGATTAGAAGAAAGGGATTTAGAAACTTTTTCTAAACTTTTCAGCTCATCTCAAAATCAATACAGAACATCCGACCCCCAGGAACACCACTGGTGGGGGCAGGGATGACCGAAACAGAAAAATCAACTGAACTCTGTGCAGTTGAAATCACCAAGCCATAAGGATCAGGTTGTAGCTATCAAAATGGCAGTTTTGATAAAAACTCCTTTTATTTATTTACATGCATCTTAGACATTTTTTTAGTCCACTTCTGCTTGAGTGGGGCAGTTTTTCATAAGCACAAAGGTATTTTAAGGAAAAATTAAAACTTGCATAAACTTATTATTTTTAAAAGAAACTTCTTGGATCCTAGCATCTGAAATAAAACCTGCATTCCTTAACCTAAATTTTGTCTAGTGCATTGAAACAACATAGCTGCATAGTTTTGTAAGTCTATTTGTTAAAACATCTTTAACTGGATCAAATATAAGTGTTGGGTAAAGAAGGCACATTAATATCACTGTTGGCATTTAAATAGAAACTAAAGTTAATATTTTGATTGCTTTCTTTCCCAACATTTATTTTATGCCCCCCAAAATCCTACTGTTTTACACATAGAATTACATTAGGCCTTGCTGCAGTTAAAATATCACCATACAAACCAGAGTACCACAGAGCTTCACAAGCACATTTCCTGAGCAAACGCTGAAAATAACCCACAGGAAAAGGCTGTTGTTGAGCATATAAATGGGCCTTTCATCAATTCTCATGTCACACTTGACTATCCATTCTACATCCGAGATACTCTCTGGAGCTACATTTTGTTAATCTGTAATTTACACCACGGTTGGCAGCCGGAGACAGAGCGCATGTGGTGAAGGTCGGGGAGAAAGGCAACATCCAGTGACAAATACGCAACATTAACTTAGTTTCCCCCATCTTAAGGAAAAGGAAATACATACGAAGAATGCCAAAATTAGGGGAAAAAAACAAACATGGAATAAGAGAGGAAAGAAAAAGATAAAGCATTGGAGATTAATTCATGAAAGTGCGTGACATCTGAGTTCCTGTTATCCATAAACAGGGGGGTTAGGAAGCAGGCTAAAGGATGCAGGGTTTTTATGTGTCTCTGCTTACTTCAGGCTCCCCCACATCACACTAAGCCACCCTTCGGCTGAAGGCAAGAGCTGACACGCTGAGCTGAGGCGACGTCACCAGGAGGAAGGACGAGGACATCCTTGTATTGTACCAGGGGATCGATGGGAACAGCACAGTTAGGACATTTTTGCCATCTGTGGTGAGTACTTCTTCAGTGGGAAACAAAGCATAGCGCAGTTTACCCTCAAAATGGCTCTTTTAATGCATATGGACTGCATGTGCTCCAAGGTTAATGTGCTGTAATTTTCTAGACTGCACAAGACTGTGACAAGAGTAACCACTGAACCTTTCGGAGAGCGGCAGAGGGGTTCGCCCAGCAGCCAGGCAGCACACCCCAGCAGTGCCTGCCTCATCGCCGCCACTACTGTCAGCTTGCTCCCTCTCATACTCACAAACCCAGCCCCAACTACATTCGGTAAAAAGATAATGTCAGGAACTTAAACCACAGCTATTTTTATGAAGCACCTGTAATACCATCCAATAAATTAGAAGTCTTCCATTATTGCACCTCCAACTCTGTCAAAAGGTTCCCTATGTGCTGTGTCCATGTCAACTTGCTTCACCCACCTCTTTCTTTTACCAATATCAACAGGTAGCCCTTGAAAAGAGGGATGAAAGAAATACCAAAGACAAAAATTCTCTTTCATGACAATTTTGGAGATCTTCACAATTGTTTTCATTTCATAGACCTTTCAAACCTCTTCAAGACTGGATTGTATACTAGAATAATGGACTTGGCATTGGAAAAATGAGTTCTCCAACTCCTTTCTCTCCCTCATTGGAGAGGGAGAGTATCGGACCTCAGAATCTTTCCCAACGCCAAATCAGATGAAATCAGCACATCTCAAACGCATTTGAATGAGAATGCGTCAAGATTCTTTCAAAGTAAGAACATTCCTATTTATTCTGATTTAAAAAAAAAGGGGGGGGGAGGATTGGTGTACTTCTCCCAGATTGCTTTAGAAGATTTAAGTATTTTCCCAGAGTCCATCTCTTCTTCTTATAATATATGCATTTTATTTCAGGTTGTATAGCAGACTAAACTTTAAAGCTCTATGACTGAAAGCCACCCCAATACTAAGGAAAACTCCTTCTCTTATTGGAAAAGCAGACCATGGAGACACTGACTTGCATAGAGTTTCTTGCAAGGAAAGAAAAGAAAACCCAAAACACCCCATATGCTTTCCTGAGAAAAAAAATTCACTGCAAGTCTTTCATGTAGTTTCACATGCTACCCTAGTAGTATAAAATAATTAACTTGGCGCTACAAAATAAAGTAATTCCAGACCCAAGGTCAGCGATTTGACTAACCCTTGGGAAAGCGAAAGAGCTCTGAGAGTGGCATAGAGCCCCTGGATGAGGGTCCCACCATCTGCATGCACCCAATTCCTTCCCAAAGTCCTTGTGTCGGAACATCAATATTCCCAAGCAACAGTACTACTTCTCACTAATATTTCCATTTCTCACTGATCTGGACTCCAATTAGACACCCCTAACTTCATTACAGAATTTGTTTCTTTACAGTCCATAAAAGCAAAACGTGAGAGTCAGCAAGACGGCATATTCCTTGTGTCCAGTAGCCAAGAATTGCTTTGTCCATTCCCTGCTCCCGAGCACCAGAGCTCAGATTGCCAGATAGGCTTTGTGTTCAGCCTCGCGGGGGACAGGAAGCGGAGATCTGAGCCATCTGACTCACTCTTTACTGACAAGCCCCTGCAGTTGGCGGAAGCCTACCAGCTGCATAACATGTACATGAGAAAGCAAGGTAGGGAGGGGAAAAGAAAAAGGTAGGCTCAAGGAAGCAGAATACAAAGAGAAAGCCAGCGATAACACATGACTGAAGATAATGAAGCCTGATAGGAAACCTAAATAGCATATTATCAAAGCTATGCCATTAAAACCTGAGGTACAATTGCAGAGAAAGAATTTAACGTACAACCGCGGGTGGCAGAAGCCAGCTAGAAGCACAGGGGGAAATTGGAAGACAGGACAAGGTGGCAGAGTTGATGGAGGAAAAGGAACCTGCCTTCTTCAGATCAGAAACTAATCCATTATCATCTTTAAGCAGCAGATGAAATCCAGAAAAATCTACACACCTTGCCTCTACTTAACAGGAAATTATATCCTTCAATAAAATTCAGTAAAAAGAAATTGTGGTTTTTAATGTATAAACGTAACACGTTCAATACCTAAAATTTATTTTGTGCATTCAAATCTCGGCACAAGTGTTTGAAAACTGTTTTTCAATGCTATTTAGACCCTTCAGTATTTTATTAATTTAGTGTTTCTCTTGAAATGTTTTTGAATGGGAATTTTGCAATTGCAGAAAAAAAAAAACCCACAACACTTCCCTAATGTAGCCAATCCTTAAACACCACGACATTTATCTGGTGCAATACTGCTCATCAGAAGCATGTCTCAACTCTAACCAAGTTCAGTACATCAAAGAGGAATATGTATCAAAGCAAAGTGCTTAACCACACAGATTTCAATACTAAATTCAATATTCCAGGAAGGCTTTCATGGACACTTAATTGACCTCTGGGGACTTAGTCACCAAAGCAGAACTTAGTCCGGAAAACTAAACTTACATTTTGCATTGAGATGCTCATTTCTGGAAAACCAGTGGATTATTCTAAATCAGCAGGGGTGGGAAAAATAGGAAGCAGTATTTAATTAAACCAACATTAAGTTCTCAAAGGATTGTTGTCACATGGTACTCCCCTCCTCCCCCCCCCAGCCCTTTCCAAAGAAAAATCCTAGCTGGAAACACAGTGAGATGGCTATAAATTTAAGCAAAATCCATTAGCAGTCATGTACATTTGCAACATCTTGAAGGAACACTGTCAAAAGTAGCCAGTAAATACTGTATGTTATTCCCTGAAGGGTGAAGGAGCAGACTCACTCAACCTGAAGTACAACTCTCTTGCCTAGAACAACGTAACAGATACCAAAAGGAAGCCCACAGGATCCAGAAAAGTTTAAGTTTCTGGTTTTTGCAGCATGACAGATGTTCCAAGGCACGTTCGCTGTTCCTTTGCATCTTTTGATTACTGGACAATTTTTACTTTTAGTTTTAAGGAAGATTTTGCTGTCCTCCTCAGAATAAAGGTTTGCCACTAAAAAGAGGATAACCAATGCATAAATATTTCTCTTTCATTAGGAGGTTTTTAAAAAAATGGTGTTACTTGAAAACAGAACCATTTCAACCACTGGTCTCTGACAACATTAAAATGAATTGTGGTGGTACCAGCAGCACTGACTTTTCACCTCACTTTTCAGGCCTGAACCATTCATTTCTCAAAAAAACAAACCAAAAGAGCTGCTTTCCCTGTTGTTATCTTCAACCGGACAATGACCTTTAAAACTTCTTTTACATTTAACAGTACATTTTCTATCTGACAGCATCTATTCTTCAGTCACTTTGTTTACAGAGTCCTGATAATAACGCCTTCACCTTTATTATCTATTTTAAATTCGTAGTCAAACAGGTAGACTAGGACAAAATAAACAATCCTTTAAAACTGTTTCAGGAGATTTCTTTTTTCAATAGTGGAAACAAAACATGGATTATCTGCTCCCAATGTATTGTCATTACTTTCTTTATTGAGAATATTCCCCTGAACTACTTAAAACCAGCAAAACCCGTCAGTCTCCCATCTGTCTCACCTCAGTGGTTCACACACTGTATCAGGACCCTGGTTCTCTTCCTTTCAAAGCCAAGCCCACCTTCAGTAGAAGGGAGGGTGACATCAAATAACTCAAAAATCAAGTGGTAAGTGACAACTGATACCCCACCATTAATTAGCCAGGCCTGCCATTTGCATTTAAATCCCTGTGAGAAGGCCCAAGCAAACAAAACGTTTAGCAAGACATAGGAATTTAGGATACAAGTGTCAGAAGCTATTACCATTCTCCATTAAAGCATACTGGTTTCACCAGATGGAATCGGGAAGGAATTTCTCAGTAACCACTGAAGCACTGGGTACATTATGAAAATTTTATTTCTTCCTCCAGAAGGAAATGTAACATGGGGTAAAGACACCACCAAACTCTTCTGGTGATGGCAAGCCTGGCATTCAGACTTAATATACTGCATATGTGCTATTACGACTAGAAGTGTAGGCAATCGGTCTGAATTTCTCAGAAGAACAATCTCATTTGTATGTTGGCTTTAATCATAAGATGATTTGCTTTGAGATCCCCATTAGCAGTGCATTACAGGAGTTTTATGTGCCATGATCTATGAAAAAGAGCTAAGTGCATGTTCTGACAGGCTGGGGAAAAAGCGAGCGGTAATTATTTCAATAACATCAGCACTGTTTCTCCAACCGGTTTTATAATACCACCTGGCCCAGGAAATAATAAAAGACTCTTAAAGAAATATGCAGAAAAGGTAAGATGACATTGATAAAGAAGCTTCAAAGGATTTGAGATAACAATGGATAGGAAAACTGGAGCAGCTGCCTGCCTGGCTCCATCCAGGCAAGGACCTTTACACCTCTCAAGCCAGAGCCAAAATGAATACCTGTACGTGCCCTTCCAGCAGCAGCTGATCTGGGTCAGGAGACCACTGCCCCATTGTTTCCCTTCTTCTCCTAGGGATTTCTTTGTTCCCCAAGACCTACTGAAGTAACTGCATGCATTGTTTCCTAAGGTAGTTTCTGACTATGTAATTTAAAATAAATACTTACATAAAGGGTTCGAGTTATGGTTTTCTATGTGTGCTTTTTAAAGAACACACAACACAAACTCAGTTATGTCAAGAACATCCAGCTTAGCAAGCAGCTACAGTTGCAGATGTGCCAGGGTGCAAGAAATCACTTAAACCCTTAAATCACCACTGGTACTAGGGAAGGTTTGTGTGGAGAGGGAATAACTATAAACCTTATACTCGGTCAGGTAAGAAAACAACAGAATTTCACTCAAGGAGCAACTGCAGTCTCATGCCTACCATGCTTCATACAGCAAAACTGTCCTTGTCTTTTCCTAAAGCGATGACATACATTCACCTGATCCAGAACCACAACACAAACCAAAATAGATCACATAAACACATAAAATATATTCTTATTTAAGTTTGGTCTCACCCTTCTTAGGTAAACCAAATCAAGGGAATACTAAGAGTGTGGTCAAAGCCCCCAAAAGATACCCAAAGATTAGATTTAAACAAAAAGTATATGCTCAGTCAGGAACTTAGCCTATGTCAAGACAAAACCAAGAAACACCCTACTGTAAACAAGAAAAATACTCAACAACCACATGAATAAATATACCAATACCGAGCCCATAACCAGAAATCCTACTTCCCTTGATAAGGCTTCATGCTTTCCATCAAACAGTACAATGTTGAGGATATCAATTCTATAAACAATTATTAACACAGGATGGCACTTAAAATATTTGTCTCCTCTTATAAAAGATGAAAAGCTCCCCTAAAGAATGGCCAGCTCTCAGATTCTTTGGAGCGTGTGTTTGCTGCACACACATCCAAAACGAAATGAAGCTTAGTAACTCTCAGTGAAAAATGAAGTTAAAGTGACTATCTATAAGCTAGCTCATTTATTCTTGTCAATATGCATATACTCTCAACAGTGTAAAGAAGTTTGCTGGAGACTATGAAGTATACAGGCTGTGTATTTCATTCAAATTCTTACTGCTGGTTTGAGATAAATCTTGAGGATCTCTAAGACCAACTGATTAGCTGAAGTTAAGAAGTTAAATAATACTGTACTGCGTCAAAACAATGCTTCACCTGTTACCACACTCTGACAGACGCAGTAAGCGATGCTATTTAGGGAGAACATACAAGCCTGGCCACTCTCTGTGGCCTGTTCGTCTTCCCAGCATCCACAATCATGGTATTCCCCAACATTGGACACTTTTAAGATTCAGCTGGACAGGGTGCTGGGCCACCTTGTCTAGGCCGTGCTTTTGCCAAGAAAGGTTGGACCAGATGATCCTTCAGGTCCCTTCCAACCTGGTATTCTGTGATTCTATAATTACAGATATTAAAAGATCTGTTCCTGCCTATTCCATTATGCATTTGTTTTGGACATATCTGTGAATCGGTCCAATCCCTTTTTGCATCTGCTGGTATTATCTGTCTTCACCACCGCCTGAGACAACAAAACACAGCAACAACCTGCAGAGTCACCAGACCCTGTCTTTCAGTAATATTCTGTGTGAGTCACACAGAGCTCATGCACTACTACTACCTGTGCTGGGAGCACAGAGAGATACAGAAGACTCACTCTATTCAGGGAGAGGCAATATCTTTTGTTATACCCGAAAAGCTTTCAAGACCTGATGACGAATTTACATACCCAAAAGCTTGTCTGCTTTTCCCAGCTCTATCAGCTGATCTAAAAAGATATTAATTCCCCCTACAAACCTAGCAACTATTCACTCTATGGACGCTTATTCAAGTTCATCCTGAGAGTGTGGTAAGGTTCATTCCTCCCCACTTAAGTGTTCTTTGATACAAATACATGACTGTATCTGATTTGCTTTAAAGCTGGAAAAGCACATACGTTGGTTTCCCAAATTTTGATCATATATGACAAATAACTAGCTTATTTTTCCTTTTGACTCTCTACCAAGTACAGTTTTCAAAACAGCAAAAGCATATAAAGATATACAGCAACGACTGTCCCGCTGACATTTAATGAAAGGGGTACAGTCTCTCAAGTCATCATCTAAACATGTTTACAACCAACAGAGTTGCAATGGAGCTGTTTAACTCCCCTTTTCTCTTTATTTTACCTGCCAAGTCTCAAATGCTTGCTTGTAGCTTCACAAGGCTCCTCAGCCTCATAAAAGCCAGGGCTCTGGTCTTCCACACTGCTGGAGTTCTGCCATTCAAAACAGAGATTTCTCCCAGCACCCATAGCAAAAGGCAAGTTCTCATACTCAGGTATTTCCTCATAGTGACACACGTTCTCGTACTCTGGAGCACAAGTGCTGGTTACAGAATTCAAATGCATTTGTGACAAATTCTCTCCCGAAAGTACATGCCCATCTAAAGACTCCAGCCTTTGGTTACTTCGCATCTCAGGTTGACTTCTGTTTCTCTGCCTCTTCTTCTGTACCACTGGACTACTTATTTCTATGGAACGTGCCTTGGCAGATTTAGCTTTCCTTTCACCGCCTACAGATGCTATATTCCGGTTGCTGCCACTTCCATACCCTTCGCCGGTGGAAAGGTTGGCAATAGCACTATCCATTGACTGGCTGCCTTTAGACAGAAATTTTTGGAAGTCGCTTTTCATTAAGCAAACCGACAGTTTCATGTTGAGAAACTTTTTCAAGCTATTTTTCTTCTGATGGTCTTTGCAAGGCTTGTCTGTCCTTTCCATGTCCACAGCAGAGAGAGATTTGGCCCTAGGCTTTGTCACAACAGTCAAGTGGTTGAAGCTGGTAGCAATGTTAGCAGTTTTTAACAATTCAGAATTTCCTGAAAATGGAAGAATAGGATGAGGTAACTTCCAGACGGGTTTCTCAGAAGAACGTTTGGGTATGTCAAAGGACGACAGTGCACCTTGGTCCTTGGCTGGTGGATGTGTGAAGTGAGATCCTTCCAGAACGCTGTTCGATTTGTCCTCACTGGAGGTGTAAGAACTTTTCTCCACAAGCTCTGCTGATGCAGCTTTTTTCAGCAGGCCAGCAGCTGGTAGGCTGTGCCTCTGTGGTTTCTTAGGAATGATTTTTGGAGAACTTTCATCCTTTATTTTAACTTCTTTATCTTCTAATTTTTGTGGGGAAACATGGAGGCTATTGGAAGCAGATGAGTGCTGACTGCCAGTTAATTTGAGTTGCTTTGGCAAACTCATGGACAAAGTATCACATCTGACAAAGTTAGTCCTTTTGTCCACAGCATCTAGCATACTGGCATCATCTGTCATCTCATCCATGGAGTTAACTAAGTTATGGTCTGCATCTAAAGAACATGCACCACTTTCCACCAAATCAGAAGTTTTGTGTGACAACTGAGGCAAAAGATTTTGTGAAGTTGACTCTTCCGTAGCAGGTTCCTTCACCTGATGCATTTTGTCTGCATTGCTTTGAGTTATCTCACATTTTTCAGGATGAAGCACTTCTATATTGTTGTTATAACAAACACTTTGACCAAGGATATTAATTTTTGCTGGCTTTTTAAAACTTTGTTCTGCAAGCCCAAAGGAATCTTTCTCTGAATTAGATGGTTCCTTTGTTCCTTCTCCTGTGGTGTCTATGCCATCCTGACGGACTAGACATGCAGCACGTGGCTTTCTTGGCTTAGGGATAGGAAGCACTTTTGAGCTCAGGGCTAAAGATGTTTCAGAAGAGGTTTTATTAGCATCTGTTTTCATACCCATTTCACCTGAAAACATACTATTGCTACTTAAATTTTCATTTTCCAGGATTTCCTGGTCCAATGGGCAAGAGCAACTGCGGTTATTTTCAGTCAAACTAGGACAAATTTCAGACATCTGAAACTCATCAGCAGTGAGCTTACCATCAGTAGTTTGTTGCTTCCCTTTAGCTACCTCAGAAGACAACGAAGACTGTACAAGTTCCATAAACTCTATTTTAACGTCATTCTTGCAACTGCTGCCATCTCCTTTGTCAAGTTTGTCTGCATACCTGTGCCTCACGGGACTGCTGTTAGGAAACACGCTATGAGTTAGAACATCCTTAAGTTTCTCTTCCAAAATGCTGGCTTTCAAAACCACCTGATTTCTATTTGCCAGTTTTTCATTGTGACTGTCCCCCAGAGCTAGTGTGTTTTTTTCACCAACTTTGATGTTCTCCAAGTTTTCAAAGTGCTCAAAAATTATCTGAGTTTTACAGGTGTTCTCCCCATTTCCAAGCTTATGAAGGCATTCAAATTTGCAAGATGACACTGGTAGAATATATGCTGTGTTACTGGTACTCCCTTCCAAAGCTTCATTTTTATAGTTCAAGTGGTCTAGCGTTTGAGAAGAATCTCCCCTGTGCTCCTCAAAGCTTTTTGTGCTTTTTCGTGTAGACAATGGAGGTTTAACTTCTGGAACAGATGAGCTCTTGAGAACCTTTGGTTTTGGTGCAATTGCTGGCTTGGTTTTCCTTGCTGCTTGTATAACACCAGAAAGTACAATGTCGGGCTTCGGTGCGACAGGTGGAGGCGTCGCCTTGTGTCCTGCCACAATTTTTGGTTTGGGGGCCACCGGTGGCTTCTTAATTTCTAGGAAGGATGGAAAACAAAGACTTTAGTCACCATCAGCCCACAGAAAAACTTCACCTGCACCGCAGTATTATTAGAAGTTTTGTAACATTTAAATCACTTGATCTACAGGATCTTTGTGTGTGTATGTATATATTTTTCTCCTAGAAGCATGCCTCACTTCCCTATCACCACTTTTTTCCTAGTTGCCTTTCTTCATTTTAATAGGCACAATCAAGGAGTGATGGGAAAAGTCTTCAAGGGTAACGTGTTCTTTAAAAAAATAGTTTAACTTTAGGAAAGTGCATGTCCTTGCTCAGATACTAATATGATGTATCATACTAATATTAGTATGATGCTAATAAAAAAAAGGAGTAGATTTAGCCTGGTTTTGCAGTTTGAACTATTACAATACCTTTTAAAAATGGTGTAAATATGTTAAGTGCCTCGTGTATAATAAACCATGAAGATAACGGAACAGCTAGGGTACGTACCAGTCCCTTCCCCTACCACCTCTGGAAATGTGTAACCTAAAATTCCCCTTTCCTTTCCTCTTCTTTTCAAACAACATTGAGACGGATTACTGTACCAGCTGTAAAATTGGCATGTCACTAGCAGCAGTTCAGTGAAATGAGTCTGTGGCGTGAAGTTAATGCAATAATTTGTAGCAAGTCAGTACTTTCCTACTGTAAAATACTATTCCTGTGCATATTATAAAATTACTCTTCCCAACATGTTACTGTGTGACCTAGAAACAGTCACTTCTGCTATGACTTATGACCCACTTGACAGCAAAAGATGCCAAACCCTGGGGAGAGTGGGCAGGAGGAAAAGGAGCACATGAGGAACTTGGAGATTATGGAGTTTTGATCTTGTTGGTTTTGGGTGGTTTTGGGGTTTGTTTGTTTGTTTTGTGGTTTGCTTTTTTTTTTTTTTTTAAGGTATGCCTGCAATATTTTAATATTGCAGGAGATCATTTATGACCAATTTATTTCCATATGCTGGAATCATTTAAGATTTGTAAGCTTTTTGAGTGATTTTTGATATATGAAAACTGATTTATAAAGTAAACAATTTTCTCATTCTGTTTTTTTATCTACGACCTGTACTATGTATTACCTTTGTTTTGAACAAAATTTTGGTATACTTTCAGGAAGTCATACACATGTTAAATGAAACTGTCAGAAAACATGCTAATTAACATTTCACATCCAAAGAGATTGGGTAAGCCATTGATTTATTATTCCCTTTGAACTGTGGGTTTGGTGTTTGGTTGTTTTTTATCACCATTATTATTATAGATGTGCAACTATATCCTAATCTCTAGCCTAGAAATAGGAGAATAAAGTTTCAGGCTTAGGATTTTTTTCTGTTTAGGATTTTTTGTTTCTTTGTTTGAAAGAAATCTAGATGGTAAAAAAAAAAAAAAAAGGCAGATGCCCTCAGTTGCAAGCATTTCCCAAACACTAGGCCACTGCTCTAAGCAGACGGCAAGAAACAATGTATCTACTATAGAAACAGGAAAACCATGTTTTTCTAGGACATGAATCATTAAATGGTATCCAGACTGACTCCACTTACACTTAGAATAGCTGCCCTCTCTGCAATTACATTAGCAAAGAGGTAAACCCGATGGTAGAGATAATTTTTGAGACATTTTGCAACAGGGAACACAGAATTTCTTTCAAAAGGCACAGCTCCCTACAGGCAGCAATGACAGCCAAGAGTCACCCAACTCTTGGGTCGTACCAAGCAAAGGACGTACCACCTTCTGCTTCCTGTCCAAAGACAGAGGTTTCCCCACACAGTGGAGAGTCCTTTTCCTTTGCTAGGAAAAAAATTTAAACCTTTGGATGGGCAACTGCTGATCCTGAACAGCAGAAGAGAGACTCACTTTCAGACAAGGCAACTGCCTATTCAGTTGGAGAACGAAGAGATGGCAATAAGGGAGACTGTTTTCTAAAGTAAAAACAGAGGAACGGATGCCCAGTTTGTCACAGAACACCAGGCAGCAGTAGACCTGGGCCACGTTTAGTAATATTTATTAAGATATTAAAGCTCCCTGAAAACAGGGGAGAGACAGTCTGCTTGGGAACCCTTCCTGATGCCCAGATGAGAGAAACAGATTGCAGAAGATACAGGAGATTAAACACTGGCTAGGTAAGTGATATCCTGTGGATTACTTGTCCCACTCCACAAATTGAAGTCCATAAACCTCGGAAGTTTCTCTCTCTCTAGAGGGACTGCCTAATGTTTTGGATAGCAATCAAACTAGATTACTCTTGCAGGGCTTTCAACTAGTATTTATTAGGAAAGACACTCCGAAGTTTTGATATGATAGCATTACCTGAATATAAGGTTCAAAACTAAAACATGAAAATATAAAGGGATGCAAAGAAAACAAACCAGTTGTTTATAAGCCAATAGTGGAAACCTGGATAATGAACAGAGTGAGAAAAATTCATTTCTGATAATAAGTGCAATTCAATCTGATTTCTGAAGCCTACTAGAATTTTTCAAATTACTTCAATGTTAAAAACCATTGGGACAGACAGAAGAGACGGGCAAGTTGTGTGGTACAATAAAGACACCACTATCTGCTTTAAAGTGATTGCTCATTTCATCTTGAGTAGATATGGGTCAACGTATTAACAGGCACATTACAGTCTTGGTATCAATACAGATCTGCAGTCAACCGCTCAATCAGAAAGGAATGTGATGAAGAGCCCTTTCAAACATAAATATGACGTGAGAGGAAAGACTCCAGGAAGGGAATGCATACCAGTAGTTTTCCCCAACAAAATATCTTTACGTTTCTGAAAAATACAAGTGATGAACTTCTTAAAAAAAAACCACAGCAGCTAGGCAAGGGTAAAAGTATATAGATTTTGATTAGAAATCAAGAATTAAAGTTCAGTTGATTAGAAACTGATTTAATTCACCGTGTGTGGATAAAAAGCAGTTCTACATAACACAGTGCTTTAAAAGGGACAATTTCCCATTTTGAATAAAAGAAAACTAAGTAGGAGGCAACTGTTATATATAAAGGTGTAAGGAATGACTGAAGTCATATGAGAATGACTTCTTGTTAAATGACAAGCATAAGCAAGCCTCTTTGGTGAAAAACAATAAATATAATCAAGGAAACGTTATACAACAAACGCATGGAGTGGCGAGTTGTTTGGACAATGGGCTTTCTCCTGGTGCCATATGGAACTGTTTACCTAAGAATAGAGATGGTTGGTCATGCTTAGGAGAATAAAAACTGAAGAGAATTTGGAAAACATTGTAGATAGTTATTTTATGAGAGCTCCATGCAGGTCTGCACCTAAGTGGTAAATAATCCTGGGAATTTCAAGGAGATAAATATAAAAAGATGAAGGGACCTGAAAATATTTCTGCACACAGCACCTGCCAGACTGTTAGTGACATGCTATGTCACCTTCTGGCATTCTTAGATGAAAACTTGGGACGAATGCAAGAAATAACTACAGAAGTATCCAAGATCTAAAGATCTTGCCTCGAATCCCAAGAAAGCTCATCCTGCTTAATTTAGGCAAGAATTTCAGAAGTGACATGGTAATAGTATATATACTTACGCACATGTGAAAGCTTTTTGATAACAGATGGCTCTTTAATTGGGGGGGGAGGGGGAAACAGACACTATGAGATCCCATAGCTGACCACTGAAGTCTGACAAGTTCAAACTAGAAACAAAGCTTTAAATTTATTATTAAACCCAGAGGATAATTAACTACAGGAACATCTCACCTAGGGTTGTGGTGGAGCCACCAGCACTTACAGTCAACCTAAACTCCCTTTCCAAGATGTGTAGAAGTTTCAGAGGAAATTTTGGACTGGACAATGGATTCTCTGGCTTGTCTTACTCTGGAGACTAGAACAGAGAATCACTATGATTTCCCCCACCACCCCCCTCCAGTCTTACCCCATTTCTCAGAGAGGATCCCTGCATCCAGACTATCCATCGTGGGTCGCCAGTAATAAACCCAAATGTAAGAGCAGAAACACAAAATTTCATTTGCATAAACAGATTAAATGATTAGGAGCCAGAGAAGTAGCCAGAGATATCCTCTGACTTGCTTGACTAGGCAAAGGAAGAAATTCATAAATAAAGTGACTAACAAAGCTGCCATCACCAACAGGAAATCTACTGCTCATCTAGCAACAGCCAGCACCATGTTCAGTGCTGAAGAAAAAAAAAAAAGCTTAAAAATACCAACACACCCAACACCCTTAAAAAAAGTGGATTAAAAAGGACATTAGTTTTCTAACAATAAATAGCCATTAGCACCACCTATACAGGTCAATGCATACGCTCTTTGTCCGACTTCAGGTCACAGCACAGAGAACAGACATTTGTCCTTCTGGTGAATTATCTCCTCCAGGGTGCTGAGGAAAAAGCAACACCCATTCACATCCTGCTAAGCTCCTCTGCGATCGACATTCACTATTGCTCGACAAGCATGCGTTCCTGGCCTAAATTCAAGTTGTTTTAGAGGAGGATGAGAACACCCTGGAGCAACTTTTACTCTCAATGTTTTGGCCTTAAAGTGTCCATTTCTGTTCTTCAGATGATAGGATTTAGCAGCTGAGGACCTCACTTAAAAATGCTTGTGTGTCTTCTCCTATGCAATATCATGAATGAGCAGGGAAGGCAACAAGACAGTGCAGTCTTAAGCACTATTACTACACAGCTTTAAATCTTCTCTTCAAATTTTTACCTCTTGTTATCTTGCCTGTCCAGCACAGGAATAGGGAGAAAAGATATATGAAGTTGAACTGAGGCAAAAAAAAAAAATCAAATAGCGCTACCTCTTCTGCAATAAACCCTACTATCGCTTAAAGGAACGTTTTCCCAGGTTATGTTTATGCCCATACTTTTGAGATTATATTAACAACTTTTGCACTTGGGAACAGCAAAAGAACAAGAACAAGTTACGTTCACATGCATCTGTCCAAGAAACAGGGACAAATGGTTCTGGACACTGTCGTGCAAACATTATATTCATTTCCTTGCAACACTCCACATGAACAGAGGTCTCTCTCCTGGTATTCAGGGTCCCCTATGGGACTGTGTCTAGCCACTCAAGAGGTACCCCCGTGGCAGGATCCTGCAACCCACCCTAAAGCAATATCCTTTTTGAACCACAAAACTGTAGGAAGACAGTAAAACAATTAATCGGTGCGACATAAGATTTTGACAGCAGCTGGACCTAAACTTAAGATACGGGTACACAATCAAGTTACTATGGGGTAAGCCAAGGTGTGAATTTAACAAATCAGCTGCTCTGCAGAAGCTGGCCATATGTATACTCTTATCTTACCACACAGTATACGACGTAGTTTATTCCTGTTCTTTCTTATGTGAAGGAGGAGCTCGTTCCAACAGCCAATTTACTGTTCCTGGGACTACTTTTGGCATAAACCACTACAACTCACAGACAAAAAACAAGAAAGCCAATCCGACTTTCTAAAAGTGTGTAGAGAGAGAGATAATTATTGCCATATATTTGGCATACAGTCAGAGATTATTGTGATGGTAGTTAATACACTGCACAGAGAAACAGATAAAGTATTTTAAAACTCCCGTTCTCTAGCAACTTAAGTTTTAATGACTCACAACAAGGCTTTTCAGTTCAATTACTTTGATTTCAGTTACAGAAAGAAAGTTTCATTAGGTAAACACCTCAAAAAAGTATTCTGAGATCGTTAATTTATTTCCTGCAAATGTGTATTTATTTTCTCATTATGCAAAGGCTCTGATTTTCTCAGGTGCCACAATGCTCAAAAGAAAACAAAAAAAGGATTGAGTCATGACATCCTGGAAGATAACACATGTAGCTTTTAAAATACAAGGGGAAAATGATGGTTTCCAAGCCACTATGGTTTTAGAAAACATCCTAAATAAAGTGCAAAAGGAAAACATTAATTTCAAAACCTCAGGTTGTTCAATGACTTGTTGAAATAAAACAGGAAAGTTTGGGCTAACTTTAGAATAAGGACAAGAGATGAATAAACAACCTTTTAAGATCGCATGCAGAGATAGAGCTGAGTAACTTTAACGAGACTTGACATATTAGAGGGTTAAAGGGACATTAAACCCTGTAGGCCTCATTTTTTCAATCCTTGAAAGCAATGAAGTTTGACTGGAAAAGTCATATTGATTTTGTTTATTCTGTTCCTGCTATGTTTTTTTTTTTCTTTGAATTACATTTTTGACATTAAAACACACTACATATTTCTCATTGCTGTTGTCAAATCAGATTTCAAGTCCAAGCTATACGTTCTGCCCACATTAAATAAGCTGTATAGATTCACATATAAGGACTGTTTCTTCAGCAAGAAATAATAAATGTCAAATTCATAACTCTGAGCTTTTGTTTTTCCCTTTTAAAGGCAAAGCACATACTTGAAGACAGCACAATAGTTCCAGGCAGAAAATGAGTAAATGCACATTCATCAGCATCATATATGAAGAATATGCAGTACATGAGAAAGCAGTGAGAGAATAGCTATAAATGAAGGCTTAAAGCAACATACAGGTTGATCACTACAACAATATAAATTTTAAACTAGCTAGAAGTATTTTAAATAAGTGCTATAGTTTCTTAGTTCTAACAAGTCCAGATTTACACATACATCTTCACACACATAAGCAACAGCTATGAAAGAACTGCTTCACCTATCACTGAATTACATCCAGCTCTGGACTGAGATTTAAATGAAACAATTCTGTAGAGGAACTAGAAAGATGTATAGCAATAAACTGAAAATGCACTGCATTATTTAGAAAAGCAAAAGGCAAGCTGGAGTGGAGTTAAGGCTGGGTTATCAATGTTGGACCTTTCGCAACTTCTGTCCATGGACAGAAGCTGTGTTCGGTATTTCTCTCCCTATCAGAGCTCCCTCAAGTAGCACAGTATCTCTTTCAGACAGTCCTGCATATCAAGCTGAAATCACTCACATCTGCAAATCCTACTTAAAAATATCAAATCAATACTGATGATGCAGTACCAGGTTGCTTTGTTCTAAAAGTACATTAAAACAAGACACAAGAGAGAGACGCTCAAGCACTTCAAGTTAAACTGAAGGAAGAGCAGAAGGATTTCTAGGCATTTCAAATTCCATCTGAAGCCTTCACACAGGATAACATTTTTACTGAAAAGCTGTATTACCAGTCGGTTGTCAGAAAGCTAGCTTACATAGCACAAACCAGAGCAATAACCGAATTCACAATCTAAATAATTTCAATGTAGGAAATAGCTCCTATAGATCACAGGACTGATATTAAAATACAGGAGTTGGTAAGTTTTTATTTGAGCCATAGCTTTATAAAGCATGTCTACATATTTCAGGAGCTAAATTCTGCAGCAATACAGAGACAGATATTAAACTTTCAGAACTGTCTTCTGGCAGTCCTCAGTCTCTTCATACCCTGCCTATAAGCTCCTTAACTGAAATGTCAAAAGCTGTCATGACACTGCCAGCAGGATCATGAATCTCTGATCTTGTTTCACCTGTTCCCCATTATTTTTTTTTATCCTCACGTAATACATCACACAAAAAATAGTCTTCATCCCCTCTTCATTAGCCTTCACATACCCCTCAGCTTTCTTCTTCCTGCCCACGAGGTCTCTCTCTATACCTTCCCCTTCAAATCCTTCGCTAAAATTCACATTTTCCATGAAACTGTCCCACTTTCTTCTTACAGATATCCCTCAGCATCCCTTTCTCTTTTGCCTTCTAAGTGACTTTGCTCATGAGAAGCCCTTCCTCCTCACCTTCCCCACAAACACCATCACAACATAAACTAAAACAACACTCAGTCACACAACCTCAGACCTCAAATCACTGTTTAGTGCTGAAAATCTATCCAACTTTCTTACCATATCAAATTTTAACAGCCCAGCTCTAAGCTCTTGAGCACCCCCTAACACATATCTTTTATTTGCACAGCTGTTTGACTCTTAAAAAGAGCAGCAGTGAATTGTACTACCAGCAGTGCTACTAAACAACAGGAACATACAATGCAGTTGTTAAGTAGAGATGATATCCCGCTTTATTACATGTTTTTCCAGATCTAAGCAAAATCAGTTCTATCATACATATTAAAAGTGGAAATACATTAAATGGAGCAGAAAGATGCATTAAATAGCTTTTTATTTTCCAGTAAATTCTGATTAACAAAGACAGCCCAGGTAATTAACGCTGGACTTGATAACAATTTGACATACTTGAGAGGAAAACACTGAGAATTAGGTTGATAGTTTTGCTTGATGTCTGTGTGTTGCTTTTTCTTGAGAACTCCCTCCTCCCCCCCAGATCCTTACAGGAAGCACTTTGCTGCTTCAGGTTTACATTGCAATCAGTTGTCTTTCCACCCTATACATTGTAACTTACACCTGACATCTTTTCAACGCAGAAACGACTCCTATTCTCGTCTTCAAGCAGACTGAGAAAGGAATCCACTAATCTAACAGATGGGTGAACAAAAGTACTAACAAAAAGTACCTAACAAAAGTACTGCACACCACCGTGCAGCCAAACAAACAAAAAATACGAGCAACTCCCTTAAACACGGGGAGCTCTTGTTTTAAACCAAGAATTTGCCTTGCACATCTTTTAGCCGTAAAATTGGCAGCGGTCAAGAAAAGGGAGAGGAAAGGTAAGGAAAGCACCGAAGCAGGTCGGTTCAAACCAGCAGTGGGAAAGGCCAGAAGCGAACGCTTTCCAGGATCGCTGCCTCTGCGTGAGGGCTCCAGCTTGCAGGAGCTGGATCAGGGCAGGTATGCCTCTGAACCACAGCCGGAGCTTAGCCGCCGACAGACTCCCGCAGCTCCGCGCAGTCAGACGGAGCGACAAAGCCCGCTGTTGGCTTTCCTGCCAGAAAACCCGGCCCCCGGCGGAGCCTCTTGGCAGGTTTCACCCGCCGCCAGCTCAGCCCCGGGCGAAGTGACCCGCTCAGCCGCCGGGCACCAAGTCTCTCCGCCGGACACGCGAGAGCGGCCGGAGCCGCACGCCGGGAGGTGAGCGGAGAGCCCGGCTCCGCTCGGCGCAGTGCCGGCCGCCGGGGCAGGGACGTGCCCACACAGCCCCGAGGCCGGGGGGGGGGCGCCCGTAGCGGACCCCGGAGAAGGGCTGCCCCCCGGGGCGCGGGAGCGGGCTGCGAGGCTGCGCCCCCCGCTCCGCTCGCTCCCCGCGGCAGGCGCGCCC